>OZ022577.1:33234349-33296849 GCA_963669155.1 Arbacia lixula | reverse complement strand
TCATTAAGTAAATTAATGTACGTGTCTTGATTATTTACAATACAGTTCATTGCGAATATAATAGTATGAAAAAATGATCAGATGATTTTTTTTCTTTTACTTGTCTTATTCCTTGAGATGATCATATAACAAAGGAAAACTTAAGTGTATGTATGAAAAAATATATTTTCTTTTCTTCATTGTAAATTATGTGAAGAGAAATTATGTAATATTATGTTTGTATTTTTGGCTGTATGTATTATTTGAAATGGAACATAATAAAAACTATTGAAAAAAGTGTATGTGCGTGTGTGCGTGTGTGTGTGTTTGTGTGTGTGTGTGTGTGTGTGTGTGTGTGTATGTGTGTGTGTGCTACTTGACGTCACCAGAACTTGTACCCAATTTTACTCGGCTTAATAACATGTATCACTTGCATGAATTAAAACAGTTCTTCAGTGTAGAGGTAGAAAGGTCTTTAGCACTGCTCAAACTATAATACCGCAATACACCCAGACTTATGGATCTAAATGAAAAAAGGGAACTAGCTGCCGGGGGCGAATTGGGGTATGGCGTACACACATTCGCGAGAGAAAATAAGATTGTTATTGTCTTTATTGAGGCTAATGATTGGAATGGGACGTGCCTTTGGTGGTGAGATTGAGAATCTAGGTTGATGGGATACACGATGGATTAAGCCATAGATCCTTTGGTGTCGTTAGCGAAACAGATCTGGACAGAATGGGGTGGAGGGGGGGGGGCAGACTCTCCCTACTAATGCAATCATGTCAAATCGGTGTGTCCAAAAGGAACTCCCGTTTGTATTAGCGTTGGCTTACGTGAAATGTTAAATTTGGAATTAATATTTATTCATTTTTCATTTTACTTTTATAACAGGTGATAGCAGATTTACTTCAAATACTGTTCAGAGCAACTTTCAAGCGGGTTCGTCTGTCTATAAAGACAATTATGTCTAAAAAGCGCATTGTACCCATCATACTTAAGGCGGGCATTTTAGACAGATTTGACCGGGAGGGTGGTGTTTATGTGATACCACTTGAAAGTATGATTTCTTAAAGAGGTCGAGACATTATTTAAGTTATGTCAGACGCTGATTGCTGAAAGTCAACATTAGTGTGATAGCATTCGGCTCAGAAAGATAAAAATATCCCAGGCAGTATGGAAGTCACATCAAGCCGTATTTTGAATAGCGCTGTTCAAAGTGTTCTCGGTTCCGTAGGCATATCAGCAGTCTGACGGGTGAGATGTGGTCAGCTGACGGAGAAAGGAGCCCGGAGGAAACGATAGGTTGGATATGTTGTCTTTTTATTTTGCTGGGGGGGGGGTGCACAGAGAGAGGGTGAGGGAGAAAGAAACGATCAAAACATAGGTAGACAAAAAAGGAAGAGGAGATGAGACAAGACGTAGCAGAAGAAGAAGAAGAAGAAGAAGAAGAAGAAGAAGAAGAAGAAGAAGAAGAAGAAGAAGAAGAAGAAGAAAATAAAATAAAAAATAATAAGAAGAAGAAGAAGATGTAGAAGGAGAAGAAGAAGAAGACGAAGAAGAAGAAGAAGAAGAAGAAGAAGAAGAAGAAGAAGAAGAAGAAGAAGAAGAAGAAGAAGAAGAAGTAGAAGAAGAAGAAGTAGAAGAAGAAAAAGACGTAGAAGAAAATCAAACACATGGACGATAGATGAAAGACGATGAGATGAATAGGACAACGAATAACGAAAAAGATAAAACCGGAAAGTGATAGCCAACTTAATATTACTTCATTCTTGAACTAATTAATTATGTTGTTCTTACTGTGATTTGTCTTTTATGGGGTGTAAAAGCTCCTAAGCACCCTTCTTTTGACGGCAATCCTTGGTGCAGGTGATGCGCCCATCATGGCTTTTTCATTATCACTTTCTTCGCGTGACCAGTTGGCTCCCTTCCGGATCTTTGGATTGATGGAAGGGGGGGGGGGGGGTGATGTGGGCTCTGACTCCTTCTGAAGATCAACACTTACGAAGTCACGGCTGATTCACATGTTGTTTTTTTTTTATAAAATCCTCTACTCTGCTTGCGTTTCGTCAGTCCGTCTTTCCGTCCGTAAGTCTGTCCGAGCGTTGAACAACGTAATAATGGCTCCGAAAAAAGAATGTGTGCAAGAGGCATGTAGTTCAAATTATGAACGGCTCGCACTTTGGAACATGTGGTTTCCAATGCACACACTATTGAAGGATGTGTTATTCATTTCTTGGAAGCTACGAAATTAATAAAAAGAACGATGCGTGCTGTTGATGGAATATAAAAGCGCTATTTTTTTTCTGAATAAATAGATAGGCCTACCCAAATAGTAGAGAAAAATAAATATTTATCAACATTCCTACGCTATTTAGAGGAATTCCAATTAAAAGGATTAGGTAAATGAAAAAGCATTCTTTAGGTAGCGACTCTGATACCATTATGAGTTTGTTTATTGCGCGACAACTCCCCACCCCCTTCCATCCCCATCCCGTGTAGACATAGACTACGGTCAGTCGCGGTAATGTTACCCAGTATATCATTGTAAGGGGTATCATGCACTGAAAACATATACGGGAAATAAATCCACAGTCGCCACTCGAAACAAAGATATGAATTGCTCTCTCTCTCTCTCTCTCTCTCTCTCTCTCTCTCTCTCTCTCTCTCTAGCCTGACTTCACATATTTAAATATGAAAAGTGAATGTCGTTTCTCCTAAATCCACTCCATCTATCTAATTTTCTAAAATTGGGCCCACAGGCATGCCCCTATTAATGTCTATATTTTCACCTCTCTCGTTCCCGACGTCTCCCCATCCGCCCTTCTCGCATGTCCGTTCAGCGTAGATGCTTGTTTGCCATTTCAGCCGGCTAGCTTGTTATGGGAAGAGGGGCTCATACCAGTTGCAACCCCCCCCCCCCCCCCATCACCACCACCACTACCCCCTGTATCCCACGTCCATCCCGAATCCCGTTCGTGCCTAAGGGGGGCAAAACCATAACCCCAGACAACACTGACTGACAGCGCAGTCAAAATATCACAATTTAGACCCAAAATCATATCTGGCGCGCGCCGCGTCTGTCCGATCGTCTTTATTCATGATCGTGCATGGAGGCAAACAATAGATGAACTCGTTCTGACGGCATCGCCGTTCGCCTTAAAAAAATATTATAAGAAGAGACTAAGAAATGAGGTTTTTAAGTAGCAAATGACGCGCGTCTTGCAGGAATTGTGGTTATTTGCTAATGACGGAGATTTGTGAAGAAATGATGCCGGATAAACAAAAAAAAAAGAGCTCATGATAATATATTTTGGTTACTTCTTTTGTGCTGTTCCAGACGGACATTATCGAAGGCGTAATAATTGGTTTGGGTTTACACATTTAAGATAGAAATATGATTCTAACATGTTCTGACTTGTATGATGAGAGAATATGTATTATTTTTACCATGATCATGTGGAGGACCGAATATTGCAGCTCGTGCGTTTACATTCTGGTAATGGAATCTATGTGAGTTATGAAATGTACATTTTACTGTCCGTATACCGGTCCGCGATAAGAACATTCAGGTTACCACTAACTGTGTTTAAAAGTCAAACAAAACAAAACAAAAAATGTGTTATCTAATGTAGAATGCATTAACGTTCATCGAACTACAGCGAAACAAAATCAAGCCTTTCTTTAAAAAAAAATATGCAAAAGCTGCAAAGGAGATCAATGAAATGCTACGTATGATAACAATATTTTGGAAAGAGAGTTGAAAGTCGTGGGAGAATGTGTTTCTTTCTCGCGAAGCTCTTTCGCGTCGCCTCGAGTTACTTATATAGAATTCCGAATTGGGTCCTTGCGTTTCCATGGCGACCTAGAATGCGGGTACTTCCTCACTGGGGCTAATATCCTACGTAAGCATGAACATTAGGGATAACTGATTTGTTCTCCGTCAAAAACAACTTTACACAAGATTTTGAGCATTTTGTTAATAATTCAAACAAGCAATCCATGGCTTGCTATACACTGACTGATAGAGCCGCTAAACTGATTTCCGGGGAAAAGGGGAATAATCCATATTTTACCGGCAAAATCCAAAGAAAATTGTTTTCCTTCCATGTCCTCTGAAGTAAAGAGTGAAGGGCATTAATGTTGTTTTTTATTATTATTTGTTTTTGTGTTTGATAGTGTTTTTTTCTTAGTCTTGACCTACTCGTTCATACGGTGACAAGGATATTTGTATGTAAATTCTGCAAGGAGATAATAAGAAAAATATGTACCCTTTCCGTCAAACCAATCGTATACATAAAGAAAATGTAAGCAGGACACCTTGCTGCCGCCTTGACCATCGCTCTGAGAAAATAAAAATGGAAATAGAAAAAAAAAAGGAATGTGCCTTTTTCCAATCGTTATTGGTCTTCTCCTGTCTGTACAGCGTCACATGGTTTCATTATATGTATGCGATAGTAAGGCATTTGGTAACAGTTCGATATTCCGAAGGTTCGTTATTCCGAAGGTTCGTAATTCCGAAACACGTAAATTGCCTATACCTCGATGCTCGTTAGTCCGAAAACGAAAAAGGGTTCGTTAAATCCGAGCATCTGTCGCGTAACGTTCGGAATAACGAACCTTCGGAATAATGAGTGCTTCCCGGACATTTATTACAATGTCCTTGTATGTTGTACTTTCATGATGAATACACAGTTATCGTGGTTATAAATGAGAAACGGTAGTTGTGATTATGTGTTGCGACGAACACATTTTAAGGACACATTATCCTGCGTGAAAACTGTTAATATGACAAGGGAACCCCCAAAAATAGTTAACAAAAACATTGTACCACGTGATTCTTGCGCCTCCTTGTCATAAATGGGAAGATGGCGGGAGGGGGGGGGGGGTGTCTCCAACGATGTCTATGTCATATCCATAATCGATTTAGAAAAGTGTTGTTGAGTCGCCATAGGGGTCGTAACAAGAATATTTCAACTCGTATGCTTATCAGGGGGAGGGGGGGGGGGGGTGAGTCGTCGGAGGGCAAACTGAGTCGATATAAACTAACAACATGGGACAAGAAATCCACGAGTAATCAGCCATCTTCTGCCCATCATCTTGCCCTTGTCTCCCTTTTCCCCCTCCTCGCCCTTCTACCCCTTCACCTCGGGCGGAGACAATATGGCGTCGAGAGTAGGCGGCGTTCGGCAACCAACGACGGTGGCGGATTCCCTGACGATTGCAAATTTGATTCCGACACAAAAGCGAATCGATAGCCTCTTTATGTCCGTCTGGTCTGGTGGGGCGAGTGTCTGGGGTATCTATGGGAATTAGATTATAAGTGCAGTGCGAGACGCTGAATGAACGGCCATTTTTGACAGCTTAGTTCCATGAGTTAATGCAATTTTTTTGTCTTACACATTCAAGAGCTTGCTCAAAGTCACGTGGTCTTAGCCTGGCTTCCAGACATTGCTGATCCACACTGAAAATAAAGTCTAATATTCTAACGCTAGTCACGTATTAGTCTCCTCTGTTCTCAGTCCGTCTGAACCGGGGAAGTCATTAAGAATTATTAGTCTAATTCAGCCAGACCCCTTTCCTGAATAGTTTGGATTAAAAATACCTAACAGCATGGAGACCATGCTACGCGTTCACTGTCTGAGATGTTTCGAGATCCCTATCCTTACTACGTGTATCTCCAGCTCCTTGTACTTCTCCATCTATTATTTCCACTGCAGTGGCAGCGCGGTTTTAAGCCAAGGAATCTGCAAATGAATCTACGCTGATATTCCACCACTCCTGTCAATTAATCATCATCATAACTCTATAAAACACCAGTAATTCTAGGAAATGTATGCCTGGCATAACATCTAGGCGACGGGGAGAGGGAGGGGGGGGGAGGGGAGGGGGCGAAAGAGTGGGTGGTGGGTGGCCGTCATCTAACAGAAAGGCGTGTAACCAAGTGTCAATTTCCCCTCAAATACTTCCACTTCTTAAAGTCTTCCTTCCAAAATCTATCTGTATAATCATTAATGATATTGGCCAATGAATCCAAGTTTTCCTTTCTCTTCTCCCTGCGTATTTTTTTCTGAATTAAGGGTTGTAAAGGATTGTATTGTGTATGCATTTGTTTACTTCAAGGCATGTAAACAATATAGTAAGGGTGCCACAACTTTTTTTTTTTTTTTATCTTGGGACCCCTTTTACTTAAAAGATCTTCAAAATTTCAGTAATTCAATTAACTAATGGTACAAGTCGGTTTGTATCATTGCTAATGGTACAAGTCTGTTTGTATCAGGAAATTGCATTTCCTTAATAAACGATATATTTCGACATGAGTTTCTATACTATAAAGGGTGGTTTCAACTAAGCAAATGTTACATGGTTCCCGCACTTTGTTGGAAAGACCATGTAAATCATATTACCTGTAAAATAGCACAAAATATAGGAATGCTTATACATGAAGTCTAAACAAAATCATATCGCTTCAATAACGTGCAGTGAGGTCATACTCAACTCACACTATCTGGCCCATGCAGACCCATATACTGTGAAAATACTTCGATAAAGAGACTTGTGTACTTGTCGTTCTGAAATGTGCATGTATACTTTAAAAAACATATTACTCTCTCTATCATTTAGTAGCTTTTTCACCGAGAATCATTCAATCAATAAAGAAGTCCAAATTTGTGTTACGTCCCTTTTTATAAACGTTTCTCCCACTAGTTTGAGTCCTTATGGAACTATAATTTGGAATTCTATAACAACGAGATAAAAAAAAACTCATCTCTACAACGTCTAAAATTCAATTGCAAAGCTGTTCTTTTCGATAAGTTAACATGAATAGATTGCCCGCCTGCTGTGTATGTTTTTAAATGTGTGTTCACTCGAGTTTTGTATTAAACTTTTTTATATAAACTTGTAAAGTTTCATTATTTGTTTTTCGGGATAATCTTTTACATGCCTCATGCTTTTGCTCCTACAATGCATGGACCATAACGTGTTTTTTTTTTTTTTTTAAACATGTATATATTTTCTTGTATTTCTCTCGTGTTTGTTAAAGTGAGTCCATCTAGTATAACTTTATCGTTAAACGTTTTTGCACTTGTAAATTTGTTTGCTTTAAAAGATTCAAATGGAATAAATTAAATGATATGAAAACACATTTCATGCTTTTTCAGTCAGCTTTGTGTTTGCGTGTTTAAATATTCTGCATTTTTATCCTATGAGCATTTCGTTAAAGTGGAATTTAATATCCCACCTGATGCAGATTAATGACGTGATACAATTACTATTGTCGAGTAAAGGATACTTCCGCATTTGCATTCATTATGACGAACACAGCAAGAAATAAAACACACGCCCATATTCACACCCACCTGCACATACAGACAGACATACACATACACATACACACATACTTACAGACACGTACGAACACGTGCCAACCGAAATCACGCAACAGAAGATTGCAGTTTTATAATGACGTATACTTTCACAAATAGATTACGCTATATACGTGTTGTTTATGTTAATGATAGGTATCTTACTTAGTCATCGCAGTGTGAGGGATTTGAAGTGGACAAGAGGGGGGTATTTCTGTCGAGCTTAAAATGAACACGTTCACGTCCACGTCCACGTCCATATCCAAGTCCACATCCACATCCACGTCCACGTCCACGCCTTCGTCCACAGTTACGTCGTCTATTCATATTATCAACAATAAAGTATTTGTAATGTATTTAAAATAAAAACGTATTCTAATATTCGCATGTATCTATGGTCCCGTTTCATTGTGTGATATGCACTCTGAATTGTTGAGTTCTTGCTAGTCGGGCAAACCTCTGGCAAGCTTCGGGATTACCATCATAACAAAGAATTATGGAAGATGTGCATATAATTTACATACAAAACGAAGATGGGCTATTGGTTCTGCTCGATTGAGGAAATTCATATCGTCACAGATTGTCAAGTAGCTTATCAACACAATAGAGAGCTTCAATGGAAAGAACTTCTTATTTGAATGTGGCTATATGGCTATAAATCACATTTATTCCGGACATGCGTGATACATCTCTACGGGGAGCGGTTGTCACGTGTCAATAACCATCGTGCTAAACACAAAGACACCTTTTGTCTGAATAAGCCCCTCAGTGTGACGGTTTCCCATAATAGCATCAGTCTTCTTTGGAAATATAAATCGTTATTCATTTACAGATCTCAACAAGATTTGTGTCGATTCCCACAGGAGGAAACGATGCGTAGTAATGATGTTAGTCTAATAATTGTTTGACTGTAGCAGTTCAAGTTGATGTTAAAGAAGTTGATATTGACGTTATAGTTTGCTGAGAGCCCACCTCCTTGGGGGAACATTCTGACGTCAAAGTACATCAAAGCTCAAAATATTCCTCAAAAACACCTTCATTCTAAGCTAAATTAGCAAAAGTTTACACAAATAAAGAAATAAATGTATTATGTTACTATGTTTAAAAATATATAATGAATAGTTTGGTGGCCGAGCATCTAAACAATGTAGTCATGATATTACCCTGCCCCTCAAACTCACTAAACAGCAAACACAACACTTTATAAAATCGCTTCATTATCATGCTTATGTAGGTTCGAATTTCTGAAATGATTTACCGCCACACATACGAACATTGACTTCTCTATCTTTATTTTAACCAAAAATTATGCAAGCTTTTATCAATCAATCATTTATAATCACTTCTTTTTTATGTTTGCACATTTCCAAATACCAAAGGCAGTTTGTTGATATTTCAGATATTATGGAAACTGATGTGATGATATTGATTCATATTACTTTCATTGATTTTGTTATCATTATGTTTATTTTGACTCTGTGTATGTGAATGTATGATTACTTCTTGATTGTAATCATCTTGATTAGGACAATGTATTGTGATTTTTATTGTGCATTTTTTTCAGTGAACAGGCTACCCCGTGGCAATAAACATGATAAACATATCCAGCACCGCCGCACATCACTCCGCCTCGCCCAATCCAACCACAAACCCCTCCACCCCTCCACCCCCCCAACGCTCATGTCCTTAAACAATCCCACCTCATCTCGCTCCCATCCATTCTCCCGCCTACCACACCCCAATTTACCCGACCACACCCACATTTTTTTATTGTACCCCGCTGCATCCCGCCGCACCCATCCGACCCCCAGTGCCTCATCTAGCTTTCCCACTCTAACCCACCTTACCCCGCCCTAACCCACCTACATTTATCGCACCCACTCCACCCCATCTCTCCGACACCAGTGTCCCACTTCACCCTCATCCAAACTTTCCCACTCTAAACTACCATTCCCCGCCTTAACCCATTCACATCTCTCGCACCCTACCCCACCCCTCCGGTCACCAGTGCATCACTTTACCCTCACTCAGACTCATCTGTCTTCCCCACCCATCCCTCAAACCCTTCCCCACCCCTTCGACCCTACACCGCCTCACTTCATTCTAAATTCCAACATCTTCCCCACTCCATCCCATCTTTCCCCACCCAATATCCCTCCAACCAACTCTTTCACCCTTTCCCAATCAATCATCCCCCTTCCCCCTATACCCCCTCACCAACTTCAATGCCAACATTGCTAGCACCATTTCTGGTTTCGCCCTCCATATACACCCTCCCTCACCTACTCCACAAAATCACAGCATCATGTCTCTTCTCATTCATTCTCATCGCCTTGCCAACACCTCATCTCATGTCATTTCACACAAAATCGCGATCATAACAGAATCATCACCACATAGCAACAATGACGTCATTTTCAAATATGAAGCTCCCTTTCAACACTTTTCTTTCATTTTCGTATCTCGTGTTTTATTCTTTATTCAATTAACAAATGCAAAAAAAGAACATCAATCTAGTATTCCAACAACATATGTCATGAACAATGCGTAGTTGGTACAGCTAAGTATCTAAAATGCCATTCAAATCAATATATAAATGTGAAACAATTCAATTTGATATAGGAGTATAATAAATAGGCTGGTCGCTAATGAGATAAAACAGCTGCACTATCGACATCGACTGTCCAGTAAATGCTAGCATTTCAAGTCTTTGCCGTTGCCATGACAAGCCTGTTTCATTCTTTCCAGCACCAAGAAAACCTCATAACTGTAAAGTGTTTGTCACAATAAATAAGATGGAATGTGTCCAATAAGTTAATAGAATACACTTTGGAACTGTTGATAAACCTCTGAATGTCATAAAAAATTATCTAGTCTGCCGACGTACCAATTGCGTAAATGATATTCTGTCCTCATAAATAATAGAAAACACTTGTACCGTCCAGAAATTGCAAAGTGACAGGAGGGTAGATGTACAAGATTAAAAACAAGCAGAAACTGACAATGATGTATACATCTGAACAAAGGTAATCCTACGCAAAGAACTGCAGAGTATGGACTCATTGTGTAGCTACAACTGTTAAATTACTGTGACATAACTTGATTCGGGATTCTACGATTCTACGATCACATCTGCGAATCACTTCATCATGTGTTCAACTAAGAACAATAAGTATATTGCAACGAACAAATGTTCCTATCATCCAAATACTGAGATGATGATTGGCTAAGGATCTAAGTAACCAACTTCTTTATCTTGGAAATGCGAGAAACTGCAAAATTCCTTCTTCCTTTTGATATAATTTCACCTTGTTTGGAGTTTCTCTTTATTTTTTTCGGAAATTGCTTGGCCTTCAAGGCGATCATGTATGGCGGGAGTCGGTCGATACTTGTTTGTTCTCCTTGAGTATCGCATATGTTTTACGAATTAAGAACGTCACTTAATGTGTTTATCAAAGGACATGATAATATTATTTTTTGTAAACCCATCTAACTCATGTTTTCTGTTCTTTACAATAAATCTGTAACATCAGTTACACAATATATAGTTTTAAAAACTTAAGTAAGTCTAAATTTACAAAACATTGTATTTGAATAATGAAAAAAGGTGATTTATTACAAGAAATTTGAACATGACAGGTTGAACTAATTGTATATGAGGTATGTCTCAGACTTATAGACTATTTAAAATGAAATTATTATTGACGTGGCAATAATGCATACTGAATAAAAAGCTAACTACACTTTTTCTAAAAAGTAAGAATCTGATATTAAAGTTTTCTATAGATCACCATCCATATACACGGTCATGGTTACGTAGTCAAAATGTAAGTGTTAAAGTCAAGGTGAAGAATGACACTTTTTTCATATTTCCATGTTAGAAACATCAAGTCTGTACTTGTAATGCGTTCCTCCAGTTCAGACTAGACGGAATCATGGAAAATACGTTATATATTTTAAGGTGTTAGCTTACAAAAATACTGAAATTCATCTGAACGATATATCTTTACAACATTCAATATGAAAGTGAAAGGCATACATTTACAGCGACATTTTATTTTCAGCAATATTCAGTTGTGTTAACTGAATGTATTTAACCGATTTTTTTTAATATTGAGATGATTTACACGATAATATTCTTCCTAAGAGTTCATTAGAAACATGAGAGGTTCAAATAATCACAAAATCATTCAAATCATGTGCCATACATGTCATTTTCATGATTAGAAGTGCACGGACGAATGACAATAAACACTGATAAACATCTATGATTAAAAAGGAAAAGTAAAATTTGCTGTCTAACACCAAAAGATATGACGCTCAAACGCGTCCATATTTAGAAATTCACAATTGTCATCTAGCGAACCAATGAACGAATTATCTTGCACATTTTAAGGCGTGAAAAGTTTCTATTTCTAAGAAAAAACAGGCCCGAATCTCGTGGCTAAAATAGGCACCGTGAATGCAGTGTGTGCCCACACATGGCTGGAATTGATTCAACGTGGTTACTTTGAATCGATTCAACCAGAGTGGTTTGTTTGCGATGTGAAGGCTACTATGGCGTTTAGAGAGATTAGTCGTAAAAAGAGAACAGAATCAAGTCAGGCACAGTGGCTCATCTTTACAAGAGCTAAACCAAGGCTTTATCTCGCATCATTCCCCCGTCAAATAAAGTCGAAAATGTTATCCTTCTATAATGTAAAAGAAAACACGGCACAATTTATTTGATTCAATCTAAAGAGCAAGCCATCCAAACGGACGCTTTATCGCTCCCACATGGGAGTATACCATCTGCTATCACTGCATGGATTTCGTGTATTGTCTTACATAGATTCAGTCGCTAATTAAGGTCTGGCATTAATGACATGTGGCTTAAGTGGAAAATTGTTTTTGAAACATGATAACGTGCCGCAGGAACGCGCCACAAAGATATTACGCTACCAATGATATGATGAAACAGCGATGATTGCCGCTCATTATACAGTGAACACCATCTACATGTATAATGTACATAATGATTTATAACGAAGGTAGGAGACTTTACGGCTTTCCACGGTAAATAACATATAAAAATCAAATCAAAATTATCTCGGAAATGTTATGATGAATAAAGGAATGATGCGAAAATCCACTGAGAAAATAACAATATTGTAATTCTTGCACAATTTGCTTCGTCTTACGCAGAAATGTAAAAAAAACAAAATGAATTAAATATATTACTTTGAATATAATAATAACACAATTCTATCAATGCAATCATGGCAAGGGCGTGACAGATGTTTAGGAATGTGATCTGCTTTCATCTCTCGCAGATAGAGAGATGGATGCGAAAGACATACCAATGCGTCAACTTATGGAATGTATGCGAATCATTAAAATATACGACGGACAGACAGATTTACTGCGTTGCACCGTCTGACAAAGGCAATTTCGGAGCGTTAGAATTCGGGCTCCTTGTTCAGGTCGGTGGTGACGAGGCGCGGAGTCTCTAACGGTTCCTTTGTCTGGCCGCGAGTGAGAGGGAGGGAGAGTGAGAGGGAGAGTGAGAGGGAGAGAGAGAGTGGGAGAGAGGGGGGGGGGGGGGGGTGGCGGCAACGCTCGGTGTACCGTTAACAAGCCAGTGTGTACCCGCAACTTTCGCTGCTTCCCTTTTTGTGTCCGGGATCGCGCTGGTAATCCCCCAAACAAAGGCGACAGACCGATGCACTTTCATCGGTTGTTTGTCCGCTCGCGAAAGTGGATTCGAGCACAGAAATTTGTGTCCGACCACCTACACAATAAAAATTTACGAACCCGCTTTGAATCTTTATGGTTGACGTTTCCCCTCCCCTCTCTCTCTTTCCCTTTCTTTTTCTTTCCTCTTGCTAACTCTTTCTTTGAGAGATAAACAATATTCAGTGATGAATTAAGGATATGAAGTGTTATATAAATCAAGATATTTCTTTCATGTCTAAGAACAATATAGAATTCACTTTGTGCGAAAGAGGCAACGACTTCAACAGACTGTAAAAACAAAATCCATGCCTACGTTGTAAATTGCACAATTTAAAAAAAGGGTGGCTGCTATAGGGAGAACCTTTCTATCATCAAAAATAAGTCTCATGCATGTAAAAAGAACCCACTCCCATCCTCCTCGTTCTCATTCTCTCTCTCTCTCTCTCTCTCTCTCTCTCTCTCTGTAGTTTCAGAAACAATTTGGTGTTTTAAATACAAATGATAATTGCACCAAGATGAACATACAGATGTACGTCATACTGTTGTGAGAATAAATACATGTTCAACGCAATGTCTTACATCAATAAATAACAAGGTGAAGTAAATCGACATAAATATTTGCACCACATGAGCGGTTCGCGTAAAGCATATACTGCCTAGGAATTCATGGTCCCATCTCTAAACCATGAATATGTTATTTACTACGCTTAATAAATAGATAATTACAAAGTAAAGGTATACGGGAATTCTATCATGTTTATGAAGCCCTATTAACTGACGCATCTGTCGTATTCCTGGAATGTATAAATAGTGTGGCAAGATTCAACAATGGATCTCTGGCAGGAATGCTCATAGCAAATAAATACATGTAAAACCAAATCAATCATAAATAAATTTTAAAAAAAAACCTCCGCGACGATACTGTGCGGTGCCGTGGCGTGATAGAAACAGAATATGCCATCGTACGTTTTACTCTAACAGGACGCTACAATATAAAGTAGATTTAAGTAATAACCTGTTCTCATTCGCTCCCTAGGTACATCGTGGTATGATATCCCTCATATTAATCTATATAAGGATGCTAATCAAGAAGACAGTGTGAATAATCTGTTAGTCATGCATTACAACCCACACATAGACTCAGAATGCCCCCATCCCTCTCGCCTTCTCACCCTGGACAAAGCGACGGAATTTAGCCGTTTGTTCCACTCTGATGCGGGTATTTGCATGGCAAATATTATGATTCACGAATTACGCATCACCACGCCGAGCTGGAGGATAGCGATACTAAGGTGGTATCATCATCCGACATGATTTCTCGGTCTCATCTCGACCGGTGAGTTACACTATGAGTAATGCACTGATGATGATGATTAAGGTTAGCATGGTAATTAGTGATTAGCCAGTAGCATTTATCTAGATTGAAATTATCGGGAGAGCGTGGACAAAAATTTGACAAAAATAGATACTCTTTCTTCAGATATTTTTTTTATAGGCACTGTGCAAATGTCATTTTCGTTCTGCTCACTGTATAATAACAACTACTAACTTTGATATAATAATGGAAAAATACATGTTAAATTTCTATTCAATTTACTTTGTCTCCATCTCTCTCCCTCTCCATCTCCCTCGCTCCCTCTCTCTCTCTCACTATCTCTCTCTCCCTCTCTCTCCCTCTCTCCCCCTCTCTCTTACTCTGTCGTAAACTATGGTAAAATACAAACTCCAAGGCTTAGAATACTCATTACGTAACATTAGGATGTGTTCAGGACATTGTTATTGTTTCAACTGAGGAGTGTGTTCAGTCGGAGCTGACTTACGTGCGGATAGCAGGCATCTGTAGTAGAATGACCTGCCTGTTCTCCGAGGGGTGCCTCTTGTTGATGTGTCGGGTGAGGCCGGGGGAGGTAGGGAAGATGCTGGAGCAGTACTTACACGGGTACATTTCGCCCGTCACGCTGTGCTGCTGTTTCTCATGCCGTTCCAAGGCTGGACGGCTCTCGAAGCTATCCCCGCAGATGCCGCAGGAGAAACTCCTAGCTTCTGCTGCTGCTGCTGCCGCGGCTGCTGCGGCGGGGGTGGCGCCCAGGGGCTCGACTGGGGTGGTGACTGCGTGAGACAAGACGTGCTTGGCCCTGCTGGTCAGGCTGCTGAAGACGCGCCCACAGTACTGGCACGGGTACGTCTCCTCCTCGCCGTGTTGCAGCATGTGGCGCCGGAGGTTGGCCGGTCGCCGGAACTTCCGGCCGCAGTGGTTGCAGTGGTAGAGCATGTCACCACCACAGTTGCGCTTGGACGAGTGGATGCCCTCCTCGTTGTTGTTGTTGTTGTTGTTGTTGTTGTTGTTGTTGTTCATGTTGGCGTGATTGGGGCTAGGGGTGCTACGGGGTGTGTCCATGGAGGTAGGGAACAGGTGGTGGAGTGGGCTGGGCGTGCTACCCCTACTGATGCTTCCCTCGCTCCCACTGTCGCCCTTCCGCGTTGCGTCTGGGATGTTGAGCACGGTGGAATGGCTGAAGTGTTTGAGGGCCTCCTTGGCCGTACCAGCAGGGAGGATGCGAGGCGAGTTGGTCGGAGTTGACCGGTTACTCGAGCTGTTGTTGGAGTTGTTGTTGTTGTTATTCGGCTTGGGCTTGTGCCAGCGGCGATGAGACGCCAGGTTGGCCGGACAGTTGAAGACCTTGTCGCACTCAGGGCAGCGGTACTCGACATGTACGATACACGAACACTTGTGTTGTGCCAGTGAGAGCGGGTCGGGGTAGCTCTCCTTGCACAGCTTACAGAGGAAGTCTCCTCCTAGCTTAGTTCCGTTGCCGGCCTTCCCCATGGCGCTGGCCTTGCTGGCAGCATCCACGTCTTCCCGGATGATGGTGCCATGGACAGGGGACCGGTTGTCCTCCTCGAAGGTCAGCTTCCTGGCTGCCTTGGGCTTCTTGGCCCGGTGCGGCTTGTGGTCAGGGTCCGAGTTTGGTCTCTTCGTCCCCAGAGCGGGAGGGGCGCTGAGGGTGAGCTTGATGTTGGGAGTGACCGGAGAGGAGGCGGTGGCCGTCGCGAGGCCGGTGGTGTAACAGGGCGTGAGAGGCTGGTGAGACGCCGGGTAAGACGGGCCCGACGCCTGCAGGAGATGCGGACTCTGCACCATGGCGTCTCGGTCGAAGCGGAAGGCGAAGGACGGGTCCTTGTGGCTGATGGGTGCCACTGGGCTCTGGCTGTACCCTGAGTCAGGCGAGTTAAACGGCCGGATGTAGGCATCCGTCAACTCGCCATCCACGAAACCAAGATCGTCAAACTCATCCTCAGAAGTCCTCTGTCTGTAGGTGACGCTGCCAGTCCGTTTGGTTCTTTTCACCAGAAAGTTACGAGGCATATTGCAGCTGAGGTAGAAGAGCACCAATTAAGAGTTGCGCCAGCAGACGTCCACTGACTTTAATGTTCAAATTGAAAGTAGAAACTGAAAACTACAGCACACAAATTCAGTAGCAACAAATATATTGGAATTAGTTTGTAATCACACGAAATCAGAGCAATTCACTGGGAGCAGCATGTCAAGTAAGAAGTCAGTGAAACGAGAAGCAGCTGTGATCTCCCCGGAGTCTGGTGGGAGAAGTGGATCGGTATGAGAAAGGCGCCTCCGTCTCCCGTGAAAGCTGCAAGGAAAGTGACAAGGAAGATGCGGCGCTACGGCGTTTGATATCAGACTAACGAGATGCGCTGAGCTGGGTGCGCGATGGGCACGAGACCGGCCGAGTAGGCGCGCCCGCTGATTGGTCAAAGCTCATTTGGCGTTCTGCTGGTCGCGAGCCTGTCGTGTGCCGACCGCTCACATAGCGAACTATCAAGCAGGCGGGGAGAAACAACATGTGAACTGAGCAAGGGTGTCCGTGTGTGCGTCCGTGCGTGTATCTCAAGTAATGCCTGATGATAACAAGTCAACAGGCTGCAAATTACAGGTTGCTATGATAAAGAATGAGGCGAAACGCCCATGTTTCTTTTATTTCATAAGCCAAGAAGCAAAACTGTCAATGTAACATGGCAACTACTAAAGTCTCGACAGCAGAAAACACTAAACTTCGTTTAACAAACTTCCATAATGTTCAATCGTCTAACTTTTAACATTAAATGGTTGTTGAACAATATCGCAATGAATTCATGCATCGTTACATCATGTTTCCATTTCGGTGGGGTGATGAAACGACGTTTCTTTTTAAAAACTAGATGGGGTCTGAGTGAAAGTCCATTGATTGTGCTGCTAGGGGAGCACTTCGCCATCTCGACACAGAGAGAGAGAAATGGAGAGGGGAGGGGGGGGGGGGGGATTTGCGGGAGCCTGAACAATGACTCTCTCCGTCCTCTGTCGGCACGCGCGCACGCATTGTTTTCCTTCCCCCACCTCGGATTGTTTCGTCATCAGCTGCCGGGGCTCTCGGCGAGCTGAGTGCAACGGGAAAAAAACTAATTACATCGTTCCAGTGGTTGTAATGGCATTCTCGTGGCTTAAATCCGCTCTACGTCTCTTCTCCGTCTATGCCCCCCACCCCCAAATCTTCTTTCTCTCCCCTTCTCTCTCTCTCTCTCTCTCTCTCTCTCTCTCTCTCTCTCTCTCTCTTTCTCTCCCTCTCCCCTCTCGGCTTAGCAAATGATGAAGTGGCTTTGTTGAAGGTGCTGGTCAGCCTTTTAACCGATAAGCACTCATTCACCATGGTCCTTTCTCTTGAGCGACATCGCATCGAGCCCTTCGGCACCATATCACCGCGTTCAGCAACATAGTGCAAATTTATTGAGACAAAGTAGTGAAATTATGACAAATTGTATGCATGACAACACAATAAAGGTGGAATATCGAGACCTTGCTTTACCTTAAAATTGAGTTTTCAAGCACCTTGGTCTCGAAACCGCGATTGAAACTGTATTGATGTAGTATGAGACACAAATGTGTAAAAACATGGAAATTATATAATAAATATAACGTAATAATAAAATAATGATGTCATCTGCAAGAAAACGGAGCTTCACCCTCGTGCTGTTTAAGCTTATCATGCTATCAAAATGTTACATACACAAAGAAACCAAAATGTAGGCTACCTAAAGTGCAAAAGTGCAGACAACGCCCTTTGTTCATTAGGAGTTATGGGTCGTATAGGAACACGCAGTTAACTCGAGTTAACACGCAGCATAGCGCGGAATATCAGTACTTACGCAACCAATGAACACAATTTTATTGTACTTATATATCAAGGAACAAGGGGTAGATCAATAACATTGATTTACAGCAAAACGCTTGATTTTAAAATAAATATAATGGCGATGAAATGAGTGTTTTATCTGGCGAGTTTGATCGCTATCTAAATGAAGTAATTCAATTTACAAATTTGAATGTTTCATTCTGTTGGAGTACTTGAGCGATATCAAATATATTTATTTGTAAACAATGCATTATTGTGAATCAATGCACAATGCTGCATTAATATAACCAGCGTAATATATGTATACAATGTCAATATAGCTATTATTGAGATGGAAATACTTTCAGGGTTTAATCTGCAATGGTATGTCCAATCTGTTGGTGGCAAAATAACTATGCGGTTCAGTTGATTTCAATGTTATAAGGATTTAGTAGAAATTAGCATAGCAGTAGGTTTGCTAGTGTTTACAATATTATGTTCGGACAAGTGAACATTGAATAATACGGTCGAAGGGGGTTCTCTTTCCACTTATCCCTCGCACACCCAACCTTATCCCCTCCCCCTCCCCACCCCCACCCCACCCCCCCCCCCACCCCCCCCACCCCCCCCCCCCCGACACAACACGCCAATGCCCCATCCGTCTGCTGAGGATATTTTCATTCTCGCGGCTTTGTTGTTGTCCCTCCCTTCGCCCTTGTCCGCCTTGGCTCGCTTATTGGCTTTCTCCGTCACCACTGGGCCAGGCAGGCAGGCAGGCAGTGCGCAGGTCGCGTGGCCTGGCAGGGAACTCGGCGAGACCCCGCCCGCTGATTGGTCCTTTGTTTGCCTGTCTTACGCCTGGTTCTTACCTATCGCGATAAGCCCCGCTGTAGGAATGTCCCTCTTCATCGTTCTCTGTCTCTCTGTCTATCGTTCTCTGTCTGTCTCTCTCTCCTTCTGTCTCTCTCTGTCTCTGTCTCTCTCTGTCTCTCTCTGTCTGTCTGTCTGTCTGTCTGTCCCTGCATGCGTGTGTGTCTCTCTGTCTGTCTCTCACTTCATGTATCTCTCTTACATTCTCTATCTGTCTCTATAACCCCCCTCCCTCTCTCTCTCTCTCTCTCTCTCTCTCTCTCTCTCTCTCTCTCTCTCTCTCTCTCTCTCTCTCTCTCTCTCTCTTCCCCTCTCTCCCTCTCCCCCTGTCCAACCAAACGGGGCGGCTTAGCGCAGCGGCTTTCCCTTGCTCCGCCGGACGGCACGCGACAGGCACGCGCCCAGTCCTCCGTGACTGGTAGAAGCCCCTCTCGCTCAGCCCCGCTCCCAAGTGTCGCTATCCCACCAAGATGCGGCAGATTTTGTCCCCTGTCAGAAAGTTAGGTCCAACTGTTGGAGCAGTCTCAAAAGAGTAAACAAACGCAGCCAAGCGTTTAGTTCAACTGATTTGTGTACAATAAAGGCCTATACTTAGAAGATGCAGTATCTTTGTCGTTACATGGCTTCTAATGGATTCAATCATTTGAGACGAATACAATGACTCAGTGATTTGAGAAGCAACACAGAAAGTTTATAATTTCGTTATGACTTGTACGAACAAATTTTTGATTGAAATTAAGAAAGAACAACTAGATTATTCGTACAAATGACGGTTTTTTTTCTAGGAATTCACGTAATTTACCAGTCTGTGTTGTCTGGAAACTATTCAATCAACATGTCAAATTGATAAGATCGTTCACAAATAAAAAAAAAAAAAAAAGGATACTTGATTATAAACCGAGCTAATTTTGATGAATTCGTCGAATATGAATCACTAGTTGAATGCTGTATCATGCTGTATAACTGCTACAATAGGTCTTCATTCTACATTCAATGGACATTATTCATCTATCATTATCTTTGGAATAATCATGAAAATACGAAATGAAATAATTGTTGTAGATTTATGAAGGTACTGTAACTCATTTGTAATCTACCAGACAACCGAGACGAAAAGTTTGGCTGAAAAATATCGTATGACGTTCAAGGAGAGAATCTGAATCACGCTCGAATAAACCTGAATCAAGGCTAGTGTCTCTTCTTCAGCCCGTCAAAAGCAAGAACAATAGGACACGAAAAGTAAGACAGGGACAGGATTTTCAGCCCGTCAGGCGAATATCCTTCATAGCATAACCTCACTAAGCGCAGCAATCTAATGACCGCACGCGTAAATTGCACCGACATTCCTCGTCTTTCCTCCTTCCCCTCTCCCCTCCCCCACCCACACTACCCCCTGATTCCTTGTTTGTTCCCATGCAGTTTTTCATCACCACCTCCACTACCATATCACGATTACCATGCACCACCGCCATCGCCGCGCACCCCGCTCCCCGCTCCCCTCACTCCGAGCTCCACTCCGCCCAATTCACGGGGCGACGTGAGCTTAAAGGGGGGTTGGCATTTTACATCCCCGACAATTGAAGGGGTGAACGATAAATGACATTATTTTAGTTAACATAAGGCTTGTTAAGAGAAAGACGTTGTATTATCCTAACGGAGAAAAAAAAATCGAAAAATATTTTCAGCTTTTCATGCCCAATCACCGTCAGTCATCATCTTTACGGTCATGATATGTTAAAAAAAAAATTGAAAAAAAAATATGATTTCATAAATCTAAACAAATGTAGCTATAATATCATGTTCATGTGGCTTGTGATCTCGTAATAATGGCTTATTAAAAAAAAACTAGACCCTTTTAAGGACGTACGTTCGCACAGTTAATTACTAAAAAAAAACATTTCAGACTGTTTTTGTTTTGATATTCGGGCACCCAAGCACTCGATATATTTAACAGAAATTTAAATACATATCACACACGAACATGATGATTATGAGCTTCATTGCCTGAAATCAAAGACAGAACTTTTGACCTTGCCACTCCAAGATTGAATAGGGTGATAAATCTAACAGGTTTCTTTCTTTCGAAGAATCTACTTGTAGTTTCTTGTAAACGTATCGCTGGCTGGCTGCCTTTAAGCCAAAGCGGGCATGCTAGGAGGGTTAGCTGCCCCGCTCAGCACGCCCGACTTTATACCAGCCCAGGGGCCCGCCAGCTGCGCCCCACCGCACCCATCCGCACTCCATTGTGAAGCCCGTCAAGGCTTGAGTGGGGAGCGTTTAGCCTCCCCTCTTTATCCCAGACTCCCTTTTTGATTAATTTTCTGCTCATTTCAAGCAGGGATGTGTCCCCCCTTTGTCTTTTGCGAGTGAGATTGGAAGACTGTGTTAATCTGACGCTAGACATTCGTACGGATATGAGTAGCTCCCCACCATGCGCGATCGTCTGATCGTTAACATGAATCATGGTGCTTGGAGGCCCCTACAAAAACCTCTGTTTGTGCGAGCATTACAATTACATAATCCCCTATAAAGAAATTGAGTTCTTCATCATTATGAAAGAGAACAGTATTCGACGACCCGCTGTGAATTCGTTAAAGTCCGGACAATAACCATCACCGACCACAGGGATGTCAAAGTAATGTTTCTGTGTAGGTGTGCTTGTGTGGACATACTTACATCATGGACCCTAGCATATAATTTTTCATGATCATAAAAGAAAACAATATTGTTACCAACACATTGTGATTCAACAGTATGCAAACAGATATGCATATACCAAGGAATTGTCAAACTAATATTATTCAATTGTGGAGGCAAGGATTTCATTTTCACAATCATGCACTAGAGGATTGTGGCGAAAAAAGTGCACACAACACAGATAAAGAAAGTGGGAAATTACAACTTTTTCACGAATAAAAACACATTCTTTAGAATAAAAGAGAAATACGTTTATTACTTTGCTTTGTATATCCAGGGAGCGACTAAGATTTAATCATTATGAATTATTCCAAAAAGAGAGTTCACATCTCTTTAGAAGTCATACTCCCTGAAAGAGGGGCAGTTAAATATGAATCAATGCTAACAAATTTGTGAATTGACCCCTCCGGGTAGAACCTTTATAGAGGGTCATTTCGCTTTATCAAGGTTATGATTTCAGTCCTTCATGACCCCCGTCTACCCAAACACCGCCTTTTGCATTTGTAGAAAACACATCCAAATAACTACCAACACCCTTCTTTGTGCCGCAGCAGAGGTGAATTTAGGACCAATTATGTCTAGCAAAACGTCAATTTTGAAGGAAGGTTTTGAGGTTTCTGTGCAAAGAGGAAGTCCATTCATGTCTTAATCGCCGCATATGACCACTGCGTTTTTTGAGGCTATCCGCAGGGTACAATACCCAACGCGCATGAACAGGTCCAATTAAGAAGTTCAACTGGCTTGACGGGAGTGTGAATCGAGCGGAGATTGACAAGACAACTTATCAAAAGTGGTTTCTAATATTTTAGAAGCCTGGGAAAACATTTGGTTTAATCAAACACGCTCGAGAGATTTGTGGGAATTCTCTTCATTCCTGCAGACATCCTAACTTATGCCAAACATCTTCGAAAATATTTGTTTTCAATTCCACTTTGAAAAGAAACGTTTGCATACACCCAGTAGAAGATTTTCAGCATTTATTTACTAGTTAGTCGCCATATAAAGACAGCGTACAATACATAGTACTTTTTTATATATTTCTAATTAAACCTGTGTGTGGTAGAGAATCTGCTGTGTAATGATATTGCGTATATTACCCGTGAAAATACGCACAAATGTCAACCACCAGGAATTGCTTACTGAGTGCTTTCCTCCTTGCTATTATCAATAATCATATTTACAGTATTACTAAAGCATTCCTTATATCCTGTTATTGGAGCATATAGCATAATGTCGATGAATCATGATTTTATTTCATCATAATCATAAAATGAACATAACTGTTATTACCTTACCATTTAATTGCTGCACGTAATGGCACTCCTCTGTCGACATGTGGTGTAGTATAAATCAAATTAATTACAAACTTTATCAATTTGTGCTAGAAAAAAAAGGAGTCGTTTCCCGAATGGAATATCTAAGTCGGGATGGAAGTATTCGATGGTCATGATTTAAGAAGCCTACGTGATCGTGTTCTTCATTATGTCGTAAAGTGTCCAGGAATACTCTTCCAAGCATGCAGCAATTAAAAGGTAATAATGATTATCCCCTAAGGACAGATGGGTATCTGAATTTCAATACATCCATCTCTGACTATGGGGTGACGGCGAGAATCTATCCCCACGCGAATACACATTGCAATAGACAGGGTGGAGGAGACCGAAGAGGCTTTTTTTAACGTAATCTAGACTCTGATCATACGGCACCGCCATAAATAAAGACGCCGTTAGTAACTCGAAGATAGAGGCAGCTAATTTACGAGTTTAATTAGGCCGTAGTTTGTCGAGTCGGCCCGCCGTGAGCCCGGGGGTCTTGGGAGACGGGCAAGGGCCCTCTAAGAGGAGAGCAAATACTTGAACCATGTCTTGTCTGGCTACGTTCCGCAGACCTCATCAGAGGATTTATCACGGGACCATCGGAAAACAGAGACCAAATACCTTCGCAGCACAGCGAGATGAATTTCTTTCCCTCGAATAAAAAGATCGGGTTGGTTTGAATATTGCCGTTGTCTGCTAATAACTGTTTATCAGTGGGAAATGTTCACACATTCTAAGAACAAAACAAGGGTTCATACTTTTATGGGTTGCATGTTCTCGCGTTGTAAACTAATATCTGTATTTCTTATTCTTCAATTACATTGCTGTCATAATGGTAATTGGTCTCTTGAGTAACATAAAATCGCGCCTTTTGTCCGAATAGTTGTTAAGGCGAATTGGCCAGAGTGTTTGCGTAAATATATTGCACCGGATAGGACTGCATGTCTCTAATTCAAATTGGCACTTTGCAATAAAAAAAAAGAATGTAACTATCTCCTGAGAGAAAGAAGCTAGTCGATAAAAAAAAAAGAAAAAAATGGGAGGAAAACAGAAGGGCAGAGTGCAGCTGACAAAGGGTAGGAAGAAGACTGCCAAGCGGGAGCACCGCGAACATAGTCGCGTCCTTAACGTGCTTAAAGACAGCCAGTCCCTTTTTCAGATCACCACAAAACCATCGAAACATTGGCAAAACATATAGAGAAGTGTTAGCAAGCTGTATATTCATAATTTGAAACTGATACGTAGTGTAAAATTCAATTAATGCACGTAAACAACGTCTGATTAATAGTCTTTACCTCAGGCTCTTAGCAGTTTGTGTTGAAATATCTGCTTTATTGATTAATCTGTTTATTAAATTATAAAAGGCATTATGAAAAAAAAATGTTCTATAGAAGGAATCATCTCCAAAGTTTGGTAATTACTCATAAAATTAGGATTTCACACACGCATAATAACCACATAGATACTGTAACAAAGACTAATACTTTTTTCGTAGTACGAAAAAAGTCGGTTTGAAATTTAACGGCTGAAATTTTTGACATATACAGATAGCTTCAACATGCTATATTCTTAGAAATGGTCTTGAATCACACTTTCTTCAATTTACGATCGTGATAGACGATTTCAAATTTTAAGCTTGCAAAAGGGACGGACAATCTTTAAGATATTTAAATGTTGTTTATTCAGCATAGCTCTCTTCCGTTACATTCTAAAGAAACGGAGCGATAGGCATGTCATGACGTTAAGCACCGTAGCCTGGGATTAAGTAATTCAAATATTACTCCGTACTCCTATTTGCCACTAGCAACAATGCTCCTCCAATCCTAGCATCGATCAGCGATCAGCTGGGCTACTAACTCACGGAAGATAATCTAGTTTCTTTTGACGCGCGACCAGAGACTCAATGGGTTGATGGAAAGACAAGAGAAGATCTCCGTAGACGAGCGTCTTCTGAGACAGGGATGGACAAAAGGGATTACCGGCACGTGGCGGGGGTATTATCTGACCACTGGCTTGACTGACCGTTGAGAATTATCCCGTGGTCAATCAGGACAATTGGAACAGCTGCTCAAGCCTTTCAAGAGTTCGGTCTAAGAGTGGACGGGCGCATCAAAGAGAAAGAGAGAAGGGAGGGGGTTGAATAAACGTTTATCTTCTTAATACGGTTCATTGTCAATAATGAGTCCATTATAAAAAGGATCTCCCGTGATGTCTAAAGCACATGCAAACAGCTATTTTCTTTAAAGATACTCTTCACACATATTGTAGATTTTTAATATGCAAGGGTAGATGTAAATAGGGGGAAAAGGTCAATAACGACACTGAAATCATATTTTCTTTCCTTCCTCTTCTATCAATTTAATTTAGTTTTCACCGTATAAGTGAGTTAACCCTCTCACAACCCTCTTACAACACAGTATATCGCCTATGGGATCGACTGGGTTAAACCTAATACGCACGACAGAACACAAATGCATTGTGTTACCGAAAGTTTTACTGTCATTGTGATAATGTTTTATTACTCACCGGGCTATTCCACCTGGCCTTGTATTTAAGAGATCAGGGAATTACAATCATTGTATCTCCACATCCTCGTGTAGCTGTTGTCGTTCATCTTGGTTATTGGGGCTGTGTTGCTAGTCACAATCACATCTCTAATCACTCCACCAACGTTTGATGAAGTAATGTGTGTTCAGCAGGTCGCTGTCAACACTGTACATGTCTTATAAGACTTATCTTAAAGGGAATATACTGTACCGGGAAGACGAAAAAGCCTTTAAAAGGTAATCGTGAGCAATCTTCTTGCAAATGGTCTTAAATTCACTTGTTGTCCATTTCAGAAGCTTGCTGAAAGTTATTTACCCTCAAATGATCAACATGTGGAGAAATTAGTGATTAGATTACAAATCCTGAAAATGTTCGGCCCGAACATATTGATAATTTTGAGAATAATCACTATATTCTCCACATGTGGATCATTTGAGGGCAAATAACTTTCAGCAAGTTTCTAAATAAGACAATACAATCATTTAAGACCATTTGCAAGGAGATTGCTCACGATCACCTTCTGAAGGTTTTTTGTATTCCCAGTACAGTATATGCCCTTTAATCCTCTTTGTTTCACCCTGTTAGTGCATTCGTCATCAATGCTTTTTTGGCTTTCAACTAGACAGTCCGATATTCTAAACATAAACTTGCGCCAATTTTAAGATATAGTGCTAATTTCACCTTTAATTCGCTTTGATAATGTATGTTCTTACATTTGATATTTTCTTTACTATTATAGGTCCTCAGGCACATTATTCATAAACACGAGAAAAAGAAGAAAAATGTAAAAGAAACTAAAGCAAAACCGTCATTTATTATGCTCTACGTCATTTCGGTGTACTACTTGTTTTACTCTCCTCTTCCATGTCTATCATCTTTGAAAAGATGTTTTAAAATATATCGGCCTTTTATCTATATTTATCATCCAAATTATTTTGATGCTCTATGTACATGATGTACATATTGTTTTTTTTAAGAGGATTGCATTTTTTTTCGAGTGGCTTTCTGGCTCTGAAATAAATCATGACAAAATGAAATCAAAATAAACTTGCAACATTTTAAATCATAAATTCTGCTATTTGCTGATGAATATGTCTAGGTTAATGGGCTCATTTACGTATTCAAATCATAATAAACACGGACTCAATTATCTCAAGATGAAAAGCGGGGGACGTCTTCAAAGAAGTTTACGTCATTTTCCCACTCAAATAACTAATTTCGTTAGTCCCTGAGTCAATCTGTTGAAGAATTAAGTGTTTACATCCACGCCCCAGGAAATACAGTATGGCCTATCGAATTCTTGAACATAAAAGATATATTATTTCCATTCTGAGTTCTGACGTAATTACCAGGAGTTGAGGTGCATGCTGCCTTAACCCTAGCCCGGGGGGGGGGGGGCAAAAACAGCCCCCACCCCTCGACATTTTGCGCGATAGATTTGTAACGCGAAAAGATCGCGCCGCGACGTTCCATTCCTTTTTTCCTCCAAGTCTCACGCAACTTTTAAGACAAAATTTGCGACGCGGGGATACGCGGTTCCGAAGTTACGTAACATTTTGTACGTGCATGTCAGATGTATCTATCTAAAATTCATAAATGTATCATTATTTTCATTTTTACTGATGAAAAACAACAGATTTCATGTTATTTATGACTGAAATTGTGTTGCCAACGATTTCCATCGCAAAAAACAATGAAAAACATAAAGTCGAAAAACAAGGAAATACGTAGGAAATTAAAAACGATAAAATACATAAGAAAAAATTGATACTGCCATTTTAGGCCTAATTTGATAATAATCCTAAGAAGAGAGTCCGGACTGAAATCTAGCAGTTTTGGGGCTATTTTTAAAGATTTACAGCCAAATTATGATTTTATGCATTAATTAGCATTATTAATTAATTAAAAATAAATATGAATAATTTTGGTGCAATTGACAATTGAATTGTGGAGATTACGTATGTGCCAATTTCGTCGCTATCGCGCGATCAACGGTCGAGATCTTAAGGGAAGGGGGCTGTTCCCCGCCACCCCCCCCCCCCCCCCCCCGGCTATGCAATTTCAAAATAGCCCGGGCTACATAGGGTTAATAATTCACCCATTACGCAATAAACAATAACAATATCATACAGACCATTGACTCTGAAAGAGATCGTTAGATCGGTTCGAAATAAACTCTCTAAGCTCGTTAGTTAATGAATGCCTGTGATATTTGCTGATTTGCTCAAAATAAACGACGTCATTAGCGTTAAGATGTTCTTGAGAGTTAGACGTCACATTTGTTCTAAGAAGTCAGCGTCCTTCGTCCATCCTCCTCCAACGCACTTTCCTGTAAATGAGTTTGCTCATTCTATTAGATGATGATCTCAACCGTTTAATTTTGACGTCAGACAAGTATTTATTCTTTTGATGTAGCATAATTAAGGATCGAACAAGGAACAAGGAAGGACAAGTGGCTATTTTGCTGTTCATCGCGTATCATCCTACGCAACAACATCGACATTTCTGACTTGTTTTTCGTTCATTTACAGGATGGAGCACGTTATCCTTACTACTGGGTGGATGCCTAAAATTTCTTTGTAAATTGAAATTACCCCAGAAAGCCCTTTCACTAAATTCTAGCCAATATCAACATTGATCAGTGATACACGCTCGATAATAATTGCAACATTTCAAGATGTACGCAAGCAATGGCCTACGGGCATACTTTCTACTACTTATGAGTTCAGTTATATTGTATGCATCTATTGTTGTGTTTGTGTTTAATGTTTATTTATTTGTGTATTTATCTCTTAGTTCTCCCATTCAACGAACAAAACAAAATTGCACAATGGTTAAATCATTAGATGTAACCACAACAAAACTCACACAAGATTAGACAAACTTTGATTTAAAAACGAAATCGGTTATCTGCAACATAGAGACAGAAAGAAAAGGCCTGTCAAATTTCAAAGTTTTACAACAAGTAGGTTCGGTACCGAAGATGCAGATGCGTGAAAATGTGAGACCTGAGGGTAAACAGAGTAAAGAGGAATCGCAGATCTTGTCATGGAATAGAACCGCGAGTGTTTGAGAGTGGGGATCGATAAGGCCAGTTCGGAGGGTACGAGCAGAGGTGTCAAGCAGGCAAAACGGTGGTGGAGGCATCGTTTTAAGGCGATTACAGAGATGGGAGGGAGAAGAAGGTCATATTTAATTACTGTTGATTCAGCAAATTGTGAAGGTGTATCAGGATGAGTTGAATTTACTTAACCCTCGGCTTTTGGCCGTGATGATATTTTTGGTCGACATGTTTTGGCTTCTGCTAACATCCATGACCTGGTAATTGTTGTGTGAGGAGAGCGAGGTGTCGCCGGATCGACCAGGGGCGCGAATAGGGAGATGAAGGGGTGTGGACTGGACCGACCAGGGGTGCGAATAGGAAGATGAGAGGGTGGGACTTAATCGACCAGGGATGCGAACACGAGTATGGGACTAGAAAGAACGAGCCTGGCGTGCAGTTTGTTAAGTGTACCTGTTTACCTTCTAAGATTTTTGTTTTGTTTTTATCAGTTATCATAAAAATAATTCTTACTGTTGTCTATTGATTTCTACACTGTGCTCGCATTTCTCAACTAGTGTGTGTCATGTCGTTTCGTATTGGACTGACCAAGGACATTTATAATAACATGTTAGATTATCGTTTCAAAGACTTTTGTCATTGTTTTTATGATGTTCGAGGGGGAGGGGGAAGATTTACTGTGCGGACATATTTGATGAAATCATATTCAAATACAACACTCGAGTAAAAGTGTTCAGTGTATTTTCATGTAACACGTATGTATCATACAAACCACTCCCCAGAATGTGAATGACCAAATGATTGTGTATGCATTGTAAAATTTCGCACACATCTGAACAGCTCAACTCTCCCATTTCAATATTTGAGATTGTAGACACGTTGCATGAACATGAAGAAAGCTACTTGTGTAAAAATAATAATCCTGATAGTCACATTGAAATACAACGCTGAGAAAAACTTGAATATGTGTGTAACCGAATAGAAATAAGAACCGTAATAATACTAACTTTTTGACACAAGTACTAATCATCACGAATTATTATATGACTTTAAAGTTGTTTCTCTACGTTGGCCTTTCATAATTGTATTGCTGACTTACTTCTTTCAATTAAGTTATATTGTTTACATCTTTATCTTTTCGGTAACCCTGATGCCCAGATATCAAATGAAGATTTTAAACATGATACACATTGCTGGAGATTACTAACTGCACCATATCCAATTGTAAAATGAATTGATGGTTAAGCAACGAGGATCCAGCCAATTTTGGTCATTATAATTCATTCGTTTCATGTATTACAATGAGTTTTTACTACCACATGGTCTCCAATATATTAATCTACGTTTTGATATCTATTAGCTCAACAATGGAAAAGATACCCTAGGGGTTATGGAGTTGTTCTCCTCAGCCGCTTTATTTGAATACGAGTTAAAGGCAAATTGTGGTTAATTCGTCAGAATGTTATTGGGCCTGAGCTTGTTGGTTGATGTAAAGCCATCTGTCCATCTTGGATACCCGACGGTACCCGTCCACACCATATGTCGGCCGCCTACCATCGCCTACCAGTATGACCAGTAAGTTCTACCGAGGTCCGCTACTGTTGCTGCTTACCCACTCCCACTTACTCACTTCTCATCATACAGCCCCTTATGTCAGAGAGCTCAAGAGCACAGGAGAGAAATGCTTTCAGTCAAAGCGTGAGAAAGTACCCCACTCTCTCTTCGTTTATTATTGCCAATCGTTATTTTTTGACAACAAAAGAATGCTCTCGAGCCTCGTCCCCGGCCCGTCATCATAATAAACACATGGGAAAAGATTACTGGTTATTTATAAATCACTTTTTGTGCATCTTAATTCCCACGAGTTGCAGCACGCAAAATCTCACCGCATCTCGCAGACCACGCAGAAAAGCAAAAAACACCATAATGATATTTATGAACGTACGCGTGTGCGCTCGCTGAGCGAGGTAAATACCCCAAGTATTAGGCGCAGTCAAAAGGCCTGCAGCACATCCCACATAAAAGCGACACGTGCGCGTTATTGAGGCATGGGCGGGTGGAGTTCTCTGGGGGTTTATTGGGCAAAAGAGGGGCGAAGCTAGACGTACATACAAACAAGCGAGAAACGATTTCTCATTCCATGCAAAGTCGTCTGTCCTTACCATGACCACAACGTTTGCATCGTTATGCTGATCAAATGTGCTAGTATTCCGAGTGGCTCCTGTTTTTGTTGTGCTGAGCTGAACTAATATTACCATTAGGCGTCAAAGAAAGTCCAAAATGAAATTAATTTCTCAGAGTACCTATATCACACTTACAGTGAGAGCCGACACATTCATTGATACTATCATTTTCGTTTTGTTTCATTCCTATTCAAAGCTTAAACTTAATTGACGAGCTTTACATATGAATACATTGTGAAGAATACATAACCGCCCATGCATTACAAGTATAAATATCAAAGTGGAAAGCTTTTCATATCAGTTTAGTAATTAACTGTCGACAGATCTAATCATGATCGACACTTCGACACAGACAGGGCAGAAACGAATAATTTGGGTAGAAAATCTACGTTGATCATTTTTCTATGCTTATTTACGTAACATGTATTATAAACGCAGATGTGTTTTTCAATAACACAAAAAAGCAAAAATCAAAAATTAATCAATTTAACCTTTTTTTTAGTTTTGATCCAAACGCGTTCGATCAATCTTTATGATGGTATGTTTCTATTAAACGCCGTAATAAGTGACTTAAGTATTAACACCACGTACGCACATTTACGTGTGCAATAAACCTGACTAACTAAACATGTATAAATGATCACCTTGACGTTCGATGCTCTTCAAAATACACGAAGTCAATAGATACATATTTTTCTGTAGTATTCGTACAAGCCCCAACTACAAGCGAGTGATTTCACAATGAAATAATTTAATACGCATATCTTACTTTCCTAAGTATATGAATAATTGATCAAACGAGCTGAAGGTGTAAACAAAGAAAACGTAGTAAGATTTTGGCTTCATGAAAGTCACTGTGTTCTCTAAAGTCGACAAGGCGGGCGTTAGGCATACACTATGCAGAGTGACGAGCACTTTGGTTTCTTAAAAGTCGATGGATTCTAAAACAAAACAAAATAAAACAAGTCATTTATCTTATTTGGGTTGAGGTGCATTCCTGACAACCCGTATAACAAAGAAAGGAAGTTGGCGTCCCTGGGAGCGTGGGGTAGATGATGGGGTAACCCGCGACACCCCTCACCCCACCGCTCCGCCGCTCCACCGGTGCGGGCTTCTACAGCTGTATGCAAATGAGGCAGGCCCTTCCCCAAACATTCGTAAGATTGCCCCCTTCCCCCGTGAATAAAATGAATGAAATCAAACAACGATTTTCGTAAATGAATGAATGAAAATTGAACGAACGCATTTCGCTTTATACGCATCGCTTTCTGTTTCTGTCATGTCCATTCCTGTTCCAATGTTTCCCTCTGAAACACGCCCATGTAGGCAAACATTAGCTTTCGACTTTGATTAAACAACGCAGCAAGCAGCAAACTTACTGTAACAGTTTCCAATTTTCTGTACAAACTTATAATTCATACACTGTTTTTTTAAGTTAGATCATCATTTTATAGTAGTTTGCATCCTTTCTCTTACCTAAATCATACACTCTGTTGTGATGATACGTTGCACCTATGTGTTACTTTTCTGAAGAATAAATAAGTTTGTCTTTGGTTAAATTTCTAAAATAAAAAACTCTATGCTTTTGTTACTTTGCATATTTTCGTTCATATTCTACCTGCTCTTTTGCTAATCGAGTACGCGCTATTCGTTGTACTGTACATTGCTGCGTGTTTACTTTAAAACAGGTGGGTTTTTTTTAGCATGACGTACATTTACAGGATTTTTTTGACGAAACACAATAGGCAAAGAAAATACTTCACAAGACCTGCTTCTTAATCATGCTATCGTCATCATATATATGATTACAAGTTATATTACCGATACGGTTACGTTTCTATATTCATACCATTCTCACTCACTATTTGAACAAATATTCTAACAACGAGAAGAGTTCAAAGCTGTAACTATTAAACTAATATATTGTAAACATCATTTGCATTCAGATTTTTATATGAGACGTTGAAACCTATTAGAAATTCATTGCAGTCTGGCATGTATAATATCATAACTAATAACAAGGATGCTGACGCAATGGTGATACTATTTGATGGGTGTATTTCAGAACTAAATCATTAATTTCAACTATTTACTAGAATACAGCTACATTCCGCATGTCATTATGAACGATGTATTCTAGGTAGGGGTAGTCAATACCAATATATATATATCGACACCTCGAGACAAAACTGGTTCAGGCACATTGTTTAAACCGACCATGAACTCACTAACAAGCCAAGAAAAGAACTAAACAAGGTTAGTCTACATGGTATATATAATTGAATTATTATATAACATTTGATGAAAATAAATGTCTCAATTTGATACGATTTACATTCAATGCATCCACTTTTAAGCGCACCGCTCAAGCATCTCCTAGTTCATGCAGTTGTTACACTTCGGAAAAAAAAACTACGGTCCAATAGACTATCACTTTATGCATGACAGAGTATAACTTGCTTCACTAACCGAGACACAAAAGGCCTTCCATATTTCTGACTTTATGAAAAAGGGGCAGGAAGCATAAAGTTGGCGCAGTAGTGTCGCTTTCATTGGCGGAAGAGAGAGAAAAGGGGGCAAAGTCACAAAGGAAAGGAGTCAACCCTATCTTCTTTTGTCATGCGCGTGGAAGACCCAACATTTATGATTCCCACGCCTCGCCTGTGCAGTAACCCTGACAACCGCATTCTCGCACAATAGAGTTGTATCAGACCAGGATAAATTGAGGACGCACGAAAAATAACTGAATTGAGACGATCATAACCCCGACACGGGGTAGGAAGAGATGAAGGACAACATTAAATGGAAAGGGGAAGAGGGGGAGGGAGGGAATGAGAAAAAGAGGGACAAGGATAGAGAGACATAGAGAGGGAGATATGGGAGTAGAGAGAGACATAGAACCATATATATTTTTTTAATAGAAATTATGGAATGTGACCACGTGTATATAGATACAAAGATAGAGAGAAAGAAAGAGTGAGAGAGGGAGGGAGAGAGAGAGAAAGAGAGTGAAAGAGAAAGAGAGGGAGAGAGAGAGGGGGGAGTGAGAGAGAAAGAGAGAGAGTGAGAGAGAGTGGGGTGGACGGGGTAAGGAGAAAGACAGAGAGACAGACAGAGAGGGGAATATTCCAGTCATATCTCCCCATTATGAAATGATCGCTCATGCGAAGCGCTCGCCACACACATGCAAACAGCATACAAAGGTAACCGATAACATTATCTTTATTTGTTATGTGTGGTATTAGGTCGATACAGTTATGTATTGTATAGTATACGGATTATTCGGAACTATTCCGCACCTGTTTCTGAAAACATGTCCGCTAATATATCGACAGGAGTACCTAAAACAGGGATGTATGCTAACGAAGGAGATTAATAATCAGAATTCCAGCTACAAATCATGCTCAACATATCAACGTCCTGCTCTGTCGCCATATATGTGGCCATAATACTGAGCATAAATTTCAAAACCGTTAGGGTTAGGGTTATTAGGGTAAGGGTTAGGATTAGATAAAGGTTAAATCGAGCCTGAGTTTAACTTGGATTACAAGATTACGAACATATTACGTGCTTGCTTTCATAATTTGTGTTGTTAGGTTGGAGTGAAGTTCTGAGAATAGGATGGATTAACGACGTTTTTACTCCTTTTCGATCCATAACAAATAAAGAATGAACATTTGGTAGAAAAAAAAACATGATAAAATACTATTTTATTTTTTACATTTTTCTCGTTAGTGTGATGATAATGTTTGTTTAGCGTATCTTTGTGTACCAATTCTAAAAAACCTTGAATTGATCATTATATAGTGTATTTGTCTCCCTTCTCTCTATCCCTCGTTTTCAATTTCCGTCTGCATTACTCCTTTTTTTGCTTAAAAGCCAATGTCTTTATTTATTTATTCCCATCTCCCCCTCTCTCCTTCTCTCTCTCTCTCTCTCTCTCTCTCTCTCTGTTCAATCTATTTTTCTCTTCTCACCTCCCTCACTCACTCTTAATTCATAGTGCAATGTAGTGTGTATGTATATGTATTTAAACATGTATATTTTTTTAATACCGTCCCCTCTCTTTATCCCCCCCCCCTCTCTCTCTCTCTCCCTCTTTCTCTCTCTCTTATCTCGCATTCTCTCCATCTCTATCTCTTTCTCTCTCTCTCTCTCTCCCTCTCTCTTTCTATTTATCTCTCTATTTCCCTTTCTATTTCTCTCTCTCTCTTTCCCTTCGTCCCTTGCTATCTATTTCTTCCTATATTTGTTTAATCTACTTTTCTCTTCTTACCTACCTCACTCGTCCTTATTTTACATTATGTATGTGTGTATATTTTATTTATTCATTATATTATTTATGCACGTATAGCTTTCCCCACTCTCTCTCTCTCTCTCCCTCCATCTCTAACTATGTTTCTTTTCTCTCTCTTTTTCATGTCTTTCCTCTCTGTATCTCTCCCTCTCCCTCTCCATCTCCACCGACCTTCTCTCTCCGTGACTTCTGTCCCCATATCACTTCTTCCCTTCGCATCCCGGCGCTTCTCCAGTATCAGTGTGGCAGAGAGAGGGAAGCCCCATATTGCCTTCTGGAGTTGCAGAATGTGAAACCTTAGCCGGCATAATACAACGCCTGGCGAGATACTGCGGGAAAACATTTTAAATCATGCATACAAATGTTAAATGTCCCCCGCCACCGGAGCCCCGCTGTGTTTGTTATCATAAGGCCTGTATTGCTATTTCGCTTCTTCATATTTCCTCTACCTAGTCAGTGCTAGTTAATAACCATGGGTCATTTGATACTGGCTCCATTTTCACTATTTCTTGCTTTCTTCTAATAAACTCCCTTGAGCAAAAACTCGCTCGCTTTCTCTAGTTGATCATTGCGGGGGGAAATAGCTTCGGCACGATGCGGAAGGAGAGCGTATTCTTCTATTTCTTTTGTGGGTACTCTCTCCATTTCGTTGTTGATAGACATTGCTGGCACTGTAGCCGCTAGCCGTTTTCTGTTACATAATCAGTCCATCTTGCGACGGAGAAAAAATAACAGAACAGAAACAACAAGACATGATATTTGAGATCATTATCTGCGTTCGCCGGCAACCTTGCTGCTTTCTCTAGACGTTCAAGAGGCGCGAGTGAAGGACCAATCAGTGGCAGAGTCGAAAGTGGAAGGATTTTTTTAAGGAGGGGGGGGGGCAGGTATTGGCCCAAATCACTCTCACAGCGAAATATAACAGTGGCCTCAATTCGTGTGAAAATGTAAAGAAAATGAGATTTTTAAAAAAATCAGTTGCATAGAAAGGGATTCACACAGCCTTAAAAAAGAGCAATTTATTATTTTCCTTATACCATCAGTACGGCTTACACCAAACAAACATAGCAACAACTAATGTATGCAAAGTGGATTCCAAATACTGAAATACCATTGTTCGGTACAGGTTAATGGAATAACTCGTTACTAGGCCCCGAGGGAAGAAACATCCATAAATTTGACTACATTAGTAAACCGCTCTATTCCATACAATACGTCATTCCGGAATAGTTGAGTTTCCAAAGAGAGTTAGTGATCAGGAATCAGTGCTAATCATCATGATTTTCAAAAATTCACAGCTTCATCGTGTCTGTTTTTTGTTTCTCTTTTGTTATAACTCAATTCAATTCATTTTTATGGTTTTATTCCCCGTACATTGTACTAGTTCATCCACACACAACAAATACCATTTTCCCTCCTCGAGAGACAAAATGCACATTCCAGACCTACTCAATGGCCACGACACTCCACAGGAATGTGCTTAACAACGAATTATTATAGAGTACCGAAGTGTGACGTCATATGCGCATGTTAACTTGAGTAATGAATGTATTAGCTTAAATGTGGTCATGCAAGGATTGAAGTTTTGTCTCAAAGGTTTCAGTAGGATATTTTGATCGCGGTTGAAGTCATTAGCAAAGATGAGAAATGTCAAGATATTTGACAGATTTCTGCAGAGTTGACATTTACGAGAACAAGGAGGGAAACAATAACAAATGACGGATAATGTCAAATGATATGTTCTATTTAGTAGGGCGGTTAAGCTCAAAATATAGGCCGGATTGTGCACTTAATGACTAAAGCATGAAACTTTCACCACATCATCGTTATGATCTAAGCTTCGATTTAAGCTATGGAAGCACTTTGGACTTGACCTCTGGTGACCTCTGGTGACCTTGAAAGGTCATTGGCGTCAAAATCATGTTTTTTCCAATTCAGCACTAGCTAACTTCATCAAAATTATATATTTCTTTGCTAAATGTCATCGTTATGACCTAAGCTTTGATATAAGCTATGGAAGCACTTTGTACTTGACCTCTGGTGACCTCTGGTGACCTTTAAAGGCCATCTGTGTCAAAATCACGCTTTTTTTCCTATTTAGCACTAGCTAATTTGATTAAAATTTTCACCATATCATCTTTGTGACTCAAGCTTTGATTTAAGCTATGGAAGCACTTTGGACTTGACCTTTGGTGACCTCTGGTGACCTTGAAAGGTCATTGACGTCAGAATCATGCTTTTTTCCCTTTGGCACTAGCTAACTTCATTAAAATTATATATTTCTTCGGTAAATGTCATCATTATGACCTAAGCTTCGATTTAAGCTATGGAAGCACTTTGGACCTGACCTCTGGTGACCTCTGGTGACCTTGAAAGCTCATCTGTGTCAAAATCACGCTTTTTTCCTATTTAGCACTAGCTAACTTGATTAAAATTTTCACCATATCATCTTTGTGACTCAAGCTTTGATTTAAGCTATGGAAGCACTTAAGACTTGACCTTTGGTGACCTCTGGTGACCTTGAAAGGTCATTGACGTCAGAATCATGCTTTTTTCCCTTTGACACAAGCTAACTTCATTAAAATTATATATTTCTTTGGTAAATGTCATCATTATTACCTAAGCTTCGATTTAAGCTATGGAAGCACTTTGGACTTGACCTCTGGTGACCTCTGGTGACCTCTGGTGACCCTGAAAGTTCATTGGCGTCAAAATCATGTTTTTTTCCAATTCAGCACCACCTAACTTCATTAAAATTACTATATGTCTTTGCTAAATGTCATCGTTATGACCTAAGCTTCGATTTAAGCTATGGAAGCACTTTGTGCTTGACCTCTGGTGACCTCTGGTGACCGTTAAAGGTCATTTGTGTCAAAATCATTTTTTTTCCAATTTAGCACTAGCTATGACCTCATTAAAATTATATATTTCTTTGCTAACTGTCATCGTTATGACCTAAGCTTCTATTTAAGCTATGGAAGCACTTTTTATTTGACCTCTGGTGACCTCTGGTGATCTCTGGTGACCTTGAAAGGTTATGGACGTTAAAATCATTTTAAGGCCCCATTTTGCTTACTATCCATGGGTAAAGCGACACTACTGACCACTTAGTCGGTTTTCATGCTCATATGTCACATTTATTGTGCACAACTTTGATAAATTTCCCTTTCTAGAATGAACAAAGATTTCTGTAGAGTTGTTTGTGTAAAAGTAAAGGGGTAGGAAGTACCCTATCATGTAGCCCTACCCCTAATTGGGACATCTGGGAATGTTAGTCGCATGCAATGAAAGAGGCACATATATTTATCTATTTTAATCAATATACATGTATAACGTATTACTGTATTTCTGAAATGGACTTGGTATTTAGAGTTGTCAGTGAATAAAATAGGTAGCCATTTACACCCCACTTCACGACATTTACAATAGTTAGCTACATAGCAATACTTTATACTGGATACTATGACTTCAGGTATAATTCAGTTTACTAATAAGAGTTATTTTTGGGGTGGGTGGGGGTGAGGGGTTGTGTGTGCCAAAAGGTAGAAACCCCCAACCCTTCCTTACTTAAGGGTTTTGTAAATGAATAATGGACATGGTCATCGACTTTATCAGTATTTACCAAGCAGGTATTAGGATGATATGTGCACTGAATATGAGTAAAAAGCCTGATAAATGCTAAATAATTAGCAATGAGTCAATTAAAATCATGTGCATGTATATTTTCTCTCCTTGAAGCACCAAAAAGGGCACGGTATACCCTTGCTATGACCCATTTGAAGTGGAACAAGACTGTCAAAATCTGTATTCATTGCTCTCAGTTTATCCAACTTTTGTCTGATATTTTCAATCATGTGGAAGGGTACGTTCAGAGGCATATTGTGATTGGGAGCTCAGGGAGCGGAAATCGAACAGTTCAGATTTGCTTTCATGAACACGCAAGAAGTCTTTCCAAGTCTTTTTATCGCAGTGGTGAGATGCACCAACACACCACTTCATCTCTTATCATGCTTATGTCAGCTTGTGCTTTCCAGAATGACATCGATGTAAACACCCAACACGGTATCAAAACGTCTCAAATTTAAAACTTCACATATTGTAGAAAGACATCACCGACATAGTCCCGAAAGGTCTTTGCAACTCCTGGATTCAGGATCTGGACCACTGCTAACCATGCGTGCAATGGATGCATCCATGAGTGAGGTATCAAACGATCATTGATCTCTTCAAGTAAAGAGTTTCCCATCTCTTCAGTTATTAGTTGCTGCACATTGCGGCAGCTTTCCTGGCTAATTTGATGGACTGGTGACCTAAAAGTCTGCAGCAATTCTGAGCAGCAGAGTTAATATCATGCAAGATTAAGAGGTAATAAGGTAAAAACTTATGTTAGAATTTTTGATTGCCGCATGTCATCACGGGAGGTCGACCATGAAACACAAGCCTTGTGCTTTTGGTGATCTCCCTATACAGCTTCCAGCTCGTCATAAATCACGCCCTGGTCTGGTACAGCCTGTAAATCCATGGTTCAGATAGATATTAGTTCCATGAGACAAGTTAATTGATGTTAAAAATCTATATTTTCAACAGCTGCTTTTGTGAAGAGAACATTTTCAATTCTCAGCCACTGTGCTCCATTTGAAATGACTGGCGATCTCTTTACATAAAATGTTTGCTATTCTAACTAAGTTTGTGGCAACACCATTATGGTCACAACCTTTCTGAAGAGCACCTGTGATGTCAAGAATCTATCTCTTCCCTGATGATATGTCCTTTAGTCCAGTAATATATACATGTAGTAGTATAAATAATAGTCTTTATTCTCTGGTCGTGTGGATACAGTAGCAGCAGAAAAGAAGGGTGAGCAAATGAAGGCCTAAAAGTATGATTTTCTACAGGCTCGACGGCTATGTTAGTCTTCTACCACCGGTACTGACCGATACAAGTACAAAGCAGGATACCTGTGGGATCATGAAGCAGAGGTAGAGTATTGAATCTGGATGGCACTGTTAATTCAGATTGAGAAATAACGATCAAGGTTAAGTCACAGTACATTACAGTGTAGCATCGTGATGGAAAGAAAATAGATGTTGATTCTAGATAGATTTGTATGAAGATAATACACCAATTGAAAGGAAAAAAAGTAAACCTTACAAGGGCGCCAAATGTTAAATGCATTTTGTATTCAGTATACCACAGAAACATATTGCTTGAAATTAATTTGGAATTTTAAAGAAAGGCGCATGTTTTCTGGAAAATGCACATCATATTAGAATCAGCGTTAGCGAGGGAAAAACGAATTATTTTTGTGATCAATAACCTCTCAAGGTCACCAAATGTCAAATAAATGATGTCACTCATCTCAAAGATATCCCCTAAACCAATTTACTTGATAGGAAAGTGAGCTTTCTGATATGAAGTGCATATGTTACTAAAGAAACTCCAGGTTTATGTAAAGGGTCACATGGCAAAGGTGTGAAATGGGGCTTTTGAGGTCAATAATCTCTCAAATTCGGCAAAGACTAGGCATACACTGTATTCAATTCCTCGGAATGAACACATATGCATTTGGGGTACCTTAAAACTTTAAAATGAAGAAGAGTACACATTTGCTAATGAAACACACGGAAATTATGAAGTTGAATGGGTCAAAATGTAAAAAACACACATTTTGAGGAAAATTGTCTCAGGGTCATAGAAGATCAAATATTTTCCTTCCTTGGAGTTTTACGGTTATCAAAACATCTTTATAACAAAATAAATTGACATATATCAAAGAAATATACAATTTTAATGACGTTAACAGGTGCTAAATTGAAAAAAAAACATCACATGATTTTGACATCAATGACCTTTCAAGGTCACCAGAAGCTTAGGTCATGACAGTGACATTTACCAAAGAAACGCACCATTTTCATGAAGGTAGCAGGTGCTAAATTGAAAAAAGCATGATTTTGACGTCAATGACCATTGAAGGTCACAGGAGGTCACGAGAGGTCAAGTACAAAGTACTTCCATAGCTTAAATCGAAGCTTAGGTCATAACGATGACATTTACCCAAAATACACAATTTTCATGAAGTTAGCTGGTGCTAAATCGAAAAAAAAATGAAGTCAATATCAAGATCACCAGAAGTTACCAGAGGTCACCAGAGGTCAAGTACAAAGTGCTTCCATAGCTTAAATCGAAGCTTATGTCATAACGATGACATATACCAAAGAAATATATCATTTTAATGAAGTTAGCTTGTGTCAAAGTGAAAAAAGCATGATTCGGACGTCAATGACCTTTCAAGGTCACCAGAGGTCACCAAAGGTCAAGTCCAAAGTGCTTCCATAGCTTAAATCGAAGCTTAGGTCATACCGATGACATATACCAGAGAAATATATGATTTTAATGAAGTTAGCTTGTGCCAAAGTCAAAAAAGCATGATTCTGACGTCAATGACCTTTCAAGGTCACCAGAGGTCACCAAAGGTCAAGTCCAAAGTGCTTCCATAGCTTAAATCAAAGCTTGAGTCACAAAGATGATATGGTGTAAATTTCATGCTTTAGTCATCAAGTGCACAATTGTTATGGTTAACTGCCCCACTAATTGGTATGATCAAGGATGTTTAAGCAGGGAAGTGTTATAGGAAGGAGTAGAAACTCGAGCATAATACATTCAAACATCTGTATGGGTTCTAAAGCGTGCTCATGAATGTCAAAATAATTCCATAATCATGACAATGCTTTGATGTCCCATGTGCCGAGCCGACATTTAGCTGATGTCAACTTGAAAATAAATTTCTTTAATTTCCCATTTGTCTGTAGACGTTTTGTTTTTGACAAATTCGTTTGCAAACTATAAGGAAGTTAACGGCAGATAATGGCAGATCCTAATTCTCTGCTTTTGTTTCGAAAAGTATTGAGGAATCATTAAAAAATCGGACATATAAACTATTTGTATTAATTACAAAATTGACCAATTTCTTCACTTTCCGACAACTTGTGCATTTGGGAGATTCAACCACCCTCAAAATGGCGGATTCACACTGCATCCGACATCCGACATGTCCGACAATGTCGTGCAAAAAGTCGGATGATACGACATTTGCTTTCAAGTTTAGAATGATGACATTAATGCAGGTAGATAACAGTTGCATACACCATCAATCATCGTTGACTTTTTACATGTAAAGACCCTAAGCCTTGGCCTTGGGTCTGTATAATTTTTAACGTTTATAGTACGACTACGTAGACCTACTCGAACGTAAACATTAGACTTGTCTCGAGTCGAGTCTTTAAAAGTCAATTACCAATGAATACCGAGATTAACTCGCTATTAGCTGACATTAATAGACATTGATTAACTTACCGCCAATAAGGAATCACATTCTTTCCCACCTTTCTTTACAAACGATGGCAAAATGCTTCACCAAAACATGATAAAGATATGATGCGTAGGGAAACATTGTCCTACATACATTTTAGTAGATGGGACTGAAGTGGGGCCGTCGCAGAGATTTTCCGCGAAGCAAAAGTCTTTTGACAGGCCAAACTTATGAAATGACGTCATAGGAATCCGCCGTTGTGATTGGTCTCCGGCTAAATGTCGGATTGTCGTGCTTGAAAAATCGCTACATGATCCGATTTTTTAATACGACAAAATGTGTCGGACCCGACTTTTTTTGTCGTGTTGCCTCAGTGTGAATGGACACATTGGATTTGCACTGTTTCGATTTTTATTTTGTCGGATCAAATGTCGGAAAGTCGTATGTCGTGTCGTATGTCGGAATGTCGGATGCAGTGTGAATCCGCCTTAAGTGTTTATATAAACATATATGGTAACAATGACAGTTGCGAAGGCTTTGGAAAATTCCAGAGCAATGCCAGTGGTGTAAAAATAACTGTATAGTTATTTGTCGATGTGCAAGATAACCGCGTATGGGTGTCGTGTGCTTTATTAAAATGCAGTCATTTTTTCTAGTTATTAAGGTGGATCGCGTACATTTAAAAAAATATTGCCAAATATGTTAATTATGAGAGCCAGTCTCAACTAGGCGGTGTGCTAGTTTATTTTTTAAAATCCTTATTTGCGAAGAAGAAGAAGAAGAAAAGTAGAAGAAGAAGAAGAAGAAGAAGAAGAAGAAGAAGAAGAAGAAGAAGACACCAAATCTGATCCTGGCTCCACCATCTCGAAGGACAAGGACTCCCGGAAATGAGCTTCCCGCTAATGAAGCACGGCAGCTGCGGAGCAAGAAACACGCGTTTCTATGGTGATTATCTTTACAAGTGCATTATTCTACATGCAAAACGGCAACAGATCTAAGGGGCAATCTCATCATCGAATGAACGCTTGTATTATTCATAGCGTGCCTGCGCTCCTGTTCGCGATCTCTACATGAAGGCGAAATAAATTATATTGAATTGCATGGCATGGCTTCGCGGATAACATGTGACGGAATTGGAGTCACTAATAACAAAGATATTCATTTATTTCAATGTGTATTTAGCTCTCGGATACCTATTGCCTGAGGATACCTTGGATTGTTACTTATAATGCAAGGTTAATATCACATTACATTGAAATAACTTCATCGTACATTTCTCGAAACGTGTTTGATTTGATACCAAATGAGTTGCTCCTTATTTTGTCAAACAACATTCGTGTCGTGCAATATGAAATATATGTACTTCCATATTCCAATTCTACGCTCAAATCTTTCCTAACACCTAGAAATCAGATATACCTTCACTTTCTCTCCACTGGACAGCACAAATAATTTCATTTTGTTGAGGAATATAACTGTAATGCATTTTGCATATATTTATCGTATGGCTCAGAAACAAATTTGGGCTGTCATATGTAGCTTTAGTTAAACAAGTAAGGATACAAATGGAACATAACAGGAAATATCGCACGTATTTGGATTTTGAATTAAGGGCCGTGGCAACATCTGCTAAATGCAGTGCTTCCATAAATATAAAGCCTGCCTGATAAATTATCAATGACATACTGCTTTGATTTTTTTCTTAGGGTCCCGTAATCTTTTCTTCTACTATCCATAACCCTCAAAAAAGCATTTATAGACATTTGTTATACAAAGTTGATTTGATCATGGAGATATTTACGGGTAACTTGTTTGAGACCACGTATAATTCATATTGTGTTACTTCCAATGCATGTATTAGGCAATAAAAGACCAACAATGTTGATAATTCGCATGCCATTCACTCGCATTATAGTAAGCGATAGCGCAGAATACATTAATATAGGTTTCGTGAAATATTTTAAAATACAGCGAACAAACACTAGAGACGATACGTACGCAATCGCATGCCTCTGTTGGTAATGGGCCTATGATTTTTTTTATTATTAATATTATTTTGAAACATTAAAAATCGGTCAACTATCTATGACAAATTACAGCAAGGTGAGCTATGTATAAGTCATAAATCAGTCGTAGCATCGCTGGGATGAAGCAGACGTCTTGAAGAATTTGCATAACTTCGATCCCGTGATGCACCTGCCACTCCTTTAATCACAGACGGTGATTTACGCGATGTCTAATGACTGCAGCGTGCACCTGAAACAGTAACTTGTGCTTAATTTCTAGGTGATAAAGGTGGGATGGCTTGGGGAGAGGGGCGAGCTGAGGTATTTGAGTATCTTAAAGTCGCTCGTATCTTAGCGAATCGTTTAAAAGGATGCCCGCCTGGCGCGGCACTTCGTGTCTCTGTCAATTACCAAGCATCCCTCTCTCCCCGCGCTCCCCTCGCACCTTTTATGAAAAGCTCATCTCCACTCCTGTTGGAAATCCCATCTCGGATTACCGATTTCAATTTCCGGACTAAACTCTATCTCTTGCTCTCTCTCTCTCTCTCTGTCTCTCTCTCTCTCTCTCTCTCTCTCTCTCTCTCTCTCTTTCCTTTCTGCACGTATCTCCCCAAAACTCACGCCCTTGCCCAAGTTTCGTTTCTGTGTCAGCGGAATGGTGTGATGTCTGCTCGCCCGGTCGGCCGGGGTGATGGGCGGGTCAGGTTACGGTGTCAAGAGAGAAGCGCGGTGTCTCTGCTGCCCCGGCAGACGATCACCAGACGAGAAATCTCCAACGAGATGGGCGCGAAAACTTGATGAGGAGAGACAAGAGGCAGTGTCACTTTCTCCTACAGAGTGGCCGTGATGCAGGGAGTGTTTGCAGAGGCCTTTATATCAATTACTCCAAGAGTTACTCGATGGGTTTATCTTTCGGCAACTCTCTAGAGAGGGTCTTCCACGAAACACTTTCTTAAGACATTTCTTTCTGATTCCCCCCCCCCCCATCTCCTCCTCCCCTCTCTCGCAAGATGGATTGAATAAGACAGAAAAGCGCTTGTGATTTGGAAGGATGGTATGATGTTTATTTAGTGGTGGTGTCCGTATCTATTAGTAGCGTTTTCTCGATACAAACACGAGGATTACAAATTACGAGGAAGTTTCCGAACTTAGACAGGGATCGAAGAGCAGTTCTTATCTTTCATCAATAATGAAAATATCGACACCCACAATAAATCAAGTTACGAGTTTTTTCCTCTTTCACGTGAAGGTTCTTGTGAGTACGTTTTGAAGTTTCTTAACCATGGTTGCCTTTTCTCCATCTGGTAGTGGGCGCAATCAAGAAATACAGACCAACAGAAATGCTCTTGCGAAGACACATGTGTGTATAATGAATGCAATACGTAGTTTCCTTTTATCATTAGGTTCAACGCCCTAAAGGACAGTTACTTTCGAGATAAAACGAGCAATACCGCAGCTCAAGATTGAACAACGCAAGAAACCCAGATAGGTTAAAAAAAAAAAAACTGGAACGCTAGTATAAAGAATGGATAATAGAGAGAATGACAACAATAGTATCTCTCCATCTTTTCTTTTAAAAGAGGTCATAGTCAAGCTAGCGCATTCCTGATTCCTATTCCTATTACAACTCAAATTATCACAAAGAGCCAGCTAATTCTGTCTAGCCTTAACTTTTTATAAACCATGTACGTATTTTTTACCATTAACGCACACGAATCCCATAGAAAGTATGTGTGTCTGGCACACAAAAACCAATTTATTCCGTGTGTACATCACAGCTGTTGTTGCATAAAATCAGTTTCAATTGACAGTCATCATAGTTCCTTTCTTCTTTCTATTCTATTTATGCCATATCTTATCCCTATTCACTCATTTTAAGTTTGCGAAGTACTTGGTGTGTTTCGTTAACAAATATATAAATATATATATATATATATATATATAGAGAGAGAGAGAGAGAGAGAGAGAGAGAGAGAGAGAGAGAGAGAGAGAGAGAGAGAGAGATACTAATCCATTAAATAAACACAGTAGTTATGGTCTACGGTACTGCGAAATGATGAATACCAATACGCAAAGAAAGTCTTGGATATGGGTTTCTATAAAGTACTGCGACATTGCCAGTGGCCAGTGAGAACTTACCGGTAATATCGCTGCCTGGTAATCATTACATACAAGGCTCAAATCCACATCTGGTCTTCTTTTTCTTTTCTTTTTTATTGTTCTTAAGGAATGATCGATCAATGCTATTTAGACGTAGAGTGCCGGTATAACAAATACAAGAGAAACATAAGCAGTTGCCAGTCCGTATAATTTGGGATACAGACAGATAGAGAGGGAATGATGGAGAGAGAGAGAGAGAGAGAGAGAGAGAGAGAGAGAGAGAGAGAGAGAGAGAGAGCGTGATGATGGGTGGGGCTGGAGGGATGGGAGAAGAAGAGATTACGTAGCCTGGTAACCATTGAGTTTCTGAAATCACACACTTCTTGTAACAGAAAGATGGGGGGAAACACTCGAATCAAGTACGGCAACACGTTCAGCTCAGTCGAGAGAGGGCGGAATTACACGATGAGTGACAGACAGTTGTGGGTTTTTGTTTTTTTAAAAGAATATAGCGCAATGTGAATTTATTACGAATCTTCGACTTTCAGTAAGTAATACATTCCAATACAATTCCAATACATTCCAATACAATATAATGTTCGACAAATCGCATACTTTAATTCATTGTATTAATATTGATATGTAATGTACATTGCCCTAGTAAATGATAAATAAGGTTTAGGCTATTTTTAACTTAGCATTTCATCTTTTTAAATAATTATTTTGATTCACAATCAGCACACATTTATTCATAAATATTATCATCAACATCATTCTTTAAAATTTCATACATGCCTAACTATTTCTCCCACAGATAAATTGTTTCATGTCATGGAAAATAACGTAATGTGATATGAGTCAGTAAATTCATTCAGGAAGCAGTCAGTAGATTATGACATCAGAAGAAATGTACTTCAGGGTGTTAAACATGGTCTAACTTATTTACAAATGGATTGCACTAAATCATGTCAGCTTGGATTAGCCGACCAAAATCGGTCATTGAATTAAAATAATATAAACAAGAACGTTAACTCACCCAAATATATTGCCAGTGCAGCGAGAGGTTCGCAAGCATGATAATGTTTAGTTTCGTTCTTTCATTTTTATTACTATATTAATAAATGAGTACAAAAACATCTATAATGATACACATTCCATATAAATATAATACAAAACAAAGAGAATACGAAAACTTGTTACGCATACCTGCGACATAGGTTAATAGACTGCCGTAATATATACATAAAACAAAGACCATATAAAAAGAAAAAAACATGATTACACAATGAAAATTATACACTGGAACAAATTTAATCTAGGATATACGATGAGACGTTTCCTTACAGTGCTGACGTTCCAAACATACTGATGAAATTGTTGGGTTGTTATTTAAACTAAGGTAGCCTTTCCAACAGGGTTGTGCATTCAATTATTACCCGAGTAACGAGTTACTAAACAGAGTGGATTAAGATGTTTTGCTGCGGAACAGAAGTGACATATCCTGGGTACGAACCCGTACCCCCTGATGAAGAATCAGAAGAATGATCCATTCACACCATACCACATCCGCAAACCAGCCCAGGACATGTCCTAAGTTATTACGCAATGATACATCACCCCAAAGCTGAAACTCTTGAGTTGTTGTTTTTTTCTTTGGCCTACACAGTTGTTTCAATGCTCGGTTTTTCCTGGCGACATTTAGAGTGATGTTCCGGTAGAAAAGCCTCTGTCTCTTCAATTTTCGAAAACGAGCCGTCTACCATCATCGAGTAGGAAGTCCCGTTGACATTCATCGGTTCTACCGTCTAGAGAAAAGTAATGAAAACAGACAAATGTAAATTTAACAGTTAAATTTAAGAAGGATGAGGAAACAAGGATCAAAACGTCACGAAGACGTGCATGAGATTGACAAGAGAAAAAAAAACCCACGAATCTCCTTAGAGTGAAAGGAACGTCGAAAGACAAACTAAAAAAATCGCATGTTATCACTCACTGAAGTTATTTAAGCCATTGTGTGTCTGACAAAATTATTGTCTGTGGGATTTTGTGCATTGATAGTGAACAAATAGACACACGGCATTGAATGAGTTAAAGATTATTGATATCAGTAATGAGGTCAATGGATCCCGTCACCATGGGTCCAGGTCTTATTCAACAAAGTGAATACTTCACTTGGTCTTGAATTAAAACGAAATGGAACTCGTGATGACGGTACAACGGTCCTATCAGTTATATAATTCTGTAACTATTTGTTATTTACTAATTTGTTTTGCTTTAATGGTGACTCTTTATTGAGGTATCTGTGCACTGATATACCATTCCCCTAGGGCAGTGTGGAATCTGACAGAGTAAGAGTGTATAACTATTTTCACAAGAAACCCCTGGAAAAATTGACCACGATGTATTTTCCGAAAAGAAGCGGAACAACAAATAAAGCACAGCCCAATTTCGCCTCTCACTTTTTCATCCGGGTACTCCGAGTTGAAATCATGAGTCTGTATACAGCCGAGCTTCTCTCTCCAGCTGCGCGGCATCCAGCCGCAGAAGGCGCCCTTCATGTCGACCAGCAGCCGCTTGTCTACCGTGGAGGGGTCGTTGAACCCTGAGAAATGACGATATTTTTTAGTTGTGACATTAAGTATAGGGGTGCAAGGCCGGTTGTGACCACAGCATTAGTAACAGCAAAAAGTCATGCTCAACTGATTAATGTTTTCGACCATTCAAACTATAAAACATATTCATATAAGATTATATAAGATTTTTTACGTGCCATTAAAATGTTTGCTAAATATGGGACCATTTGGACTTGGCCATCAACCTCTTCGTCGAATAGGAGTGATCTCACATCATAAACCTACATGATACGTACCAGTGAGGGCGCTGCCCACAACGGCAACAACTGTGGCGACGATAAAGCCGAGAAACCCGTAGAAATGGTAGGAGAGGGAATAGAAGTTCTCCAGCCCTGATCTGCAAGTGAATATAAAAGAAAATGAACAAGGGAAAGTCTCAAGATATTCAATAATCTCGAGAGCATACGCATAAAATTTATCCATCCATAGGTAGTGGATAATGGAGTATCCTTGATACGTCGTTTTACAATTTGTATAGTTTCATATTGACGAATTTACCGTTATTGTTGACGAGTTCCCCAACGTATTGACGAAAATCCCTTTATGATGACGAGTTTACATTCATGGTGACGTATTTTATGGTATGGTTGACGAGATTGTCTACGCATTGACAAGATTGCGAGTTACCGAATGCGTTGACGAGTATGCCAACGAAATGACGAGTTTGCCTTTATAATACATTTCGTTGGTGACAATTTTGCAGATATGGCTACTCAGATTACCAACGTGTGTTGACGAGTTGTCCAACGTGTTTACAAATTTGTCTTCAAAGCAATGTGTTTACATATAAATGTATATGCAGTAATGGTGAGAAGTTTGCCGCTTTAGTTACTGGTGAGCCAACGCGTTGACAAGTATGACAACGTAATGACGAGTTTACACTTATAGTAACATTTTTGGTGTCGAATTTGCCGTTGTCTCGAACGATATTGCCATCGTATTTTGACGAGTTGACAAACATGTCGACAATTTATCTTCTCGGTTTCAAGTTTGTAAACGTGTTTACACAAATGTGTCGTAATGGAAATAAAATTGCCGCTTTGATTATGAGATTGCCAACGTGTTCACAAGTTTACCAAAGTGTTGCCAAAGTCGTCTTCATGGAGACGAGATTGCCGATGTGTTTACATACATGTGCCGTAATAGTGACAATTTTGCCGCTTTGGTTACTAGTAAGACAATGCGTTGACGAGAATGACAACGTGACGACAAGTTTGCACTGACAGTAACATTTTTGGTGACGAATTTTCCTTTACGATAGTTTCAACGTTTGGCGAGTTTACTGACGTGATGACGAGTGACGAGTGACGAGTTTACCAACAGGTTTTTTATATATGCAGTAATGGTGACAAATCTGCATAAGTTTTGCAGAATGTGTCAACGTAGTGACGGTTATTCCTGCATGGTGACGAATTTACCAATTCATGACATTCACGGTGATAAGAGTGGGTGTTGTGCCAACGTAATGCCAACGTATTTATTCAACGATTCATTCATTATATTATAGATTTTTCCACGTATTGATGAGATTGCATCACGTTAAGGAATGTATTGTTTTGCTACAAACACTTTGCTGATGATTAGACAGTAAGTAGAAAGAGAGGAGCTACAAGACACCATTTCCTTTTCTGTCTCTTCCTTTTCCCAATATCACTCTTCTTCTAACCATCTGGTTCACTGGTTATTGTTTGTTTGTTTTTTAATCAGCATCCTTCTCTACACTACATTCCCATCCACTAGTTTAACCACCTAAAATGCACATTCCTCCTCAACTCCTTTCTGTACTCAATCATCACCAACACCACTTCCTCTTTTTCCTTTTCGTCCTTCTCCTCCTCCATCTCCTCCTCCTCTCCCCCCCCCCTTCCTCCCCCTCCTTCTCCTCCTCATCATCCTTCTCTTCCTCCTTCTCCTCCTCTTCCTCTTCCTCCTCCTCCCCCTCCTCCTCCCCCCCCCCCCCTCCTCCTCCTCCTCCTCCCCCTCCTACCCCTCCACCCCCACGATCATCTTCCTCTTCCTCCTCCTTCTGTCCTTGCCTTTCCCAGCTTTCTACCATCCTTACCTCTCCGACTCATCCTGACATCCCGAATAGGCGGAAGTCGTCGCAGGCTCAGTGACTACCGTTGTGTAATACTCCACGTAGGTAGAGTTCTCTGGCACTGGACACCCCGCCACCGATAGAGGGAGGGCGTCGGACCGGGTGTTTGGCGTCAGCATGTTCCCGATTTTCAGCCAAACCAAGACGCTGACGCTCGCAATAATCCCCATCATCATGCCCTGATAGGACACGGAGTAGAGGAAAGCTTTTCTTAACGGTTTTTAAATGTTGGTAAAATCACTCGACTTCTTATTTACATTTTGTGTGTGGTTTTCCGGTATTTTAACTGTTGGATATTAATATTTAAAATATTTCATTATAATAAGTCAGATAGTGCGTCCTTCAAGTGGTTCTTTAGATAAAGTTTTCCGGTTGATTGATTGTTGATTGGCTTAGTGACAGACAGTTGATAACTTTATGAGTTATTTTCAATATTTCCAGCATTCACTCACTTTGCTATTGCACTTTGGATAGCAGGCACCCAGCGTGTACGTCGCCACCATAGCCCCGTATGTTAGACCATAGAATGAGATGCCCATCTGCAGACATAGAAAAATACCGCATCCGTCATTTAATTTGTCTCACTTTGCACATATTTATGCTTTCGTTGACATGGTCTATAACGAGAAATGTTACCATGGTTACAAAGCACATATAAACATAGATGTACCAACACACGAATATGTAAAGTAAATATGGGCTTGTGCGCTGTTGTTTTCATAATGGTTTTCCTGATATCAAAACGAAGAGGACTATTTAAAAGCTTAGGGTAAATTATATCTCAGAATGCTTCTAAAAGTTGTCATCTCTTGTAAATTTACAAGGAAAGGCATGTCAATAACCCTTATTGTGCTCGAACAATATTATGATCCGTACGATTTGTATGTATTCCTATACCAATATGCGGCATAGGTTAATGTGTACAAGGTGCTGTGATACTCTGTATTGAAGTATTATTAGTAGAAATCCATTGTTTTTACTAACCATTAAAACCTGGTCTCCCATGAGTTTGGCCAGAAAGGCTACACCAATTGCTATTGCCCCAAACACCAGCGCTGTAATGAAACGAATGATACATAAACACGAATCACTTATTGTAATAAAAGCGTAATGTGTATAAAACCCTTTTAACTCCGTCTCTGCCACACTCCATCTTTCCTCATGGAAGTGATGTTATAGTACCATTGCAAAATGTCTCAATGGCACATACCGATTGAGCTAAACAATATGTGTTAAAATGGTTCACTAGGTACTAGATATTAAGGGTGCTATAACATAGGTTTTGTTATTTTAGTACATATTGAGTAAATAATGCATGCAACTCATCATATCGATAAATGTATGCATATTTGAATCGGAACATATAGATTTTAATACACAAATTTAGCCGTGATGATTACACATTTCCAGACATGACTTTGATTGGAAATGGGAAAGTAGGTGGTGGTGGAGATGATGATGATGATGAGGATGATGTTTAATATGAGGACGATGCTTTATAGGCTGTGATGCAGGTGATGAAGATGATGGTAAAAATGAGGAGGAGGAAGAAGAAGAGAAAAAAAGGTTGTTGATGATGATGAAAGTGATAATGATCATGAAGATTATACTGGTAATGACGATGATAAGAATATGATGATAACATGATGATGGTGAAGAAGAAGAAGGAGCAGCACAATATGGAAAAAAATAAGTAGATGAAGTGAAACTGACTAAGTGATTAAGGAGAAGCGAATCCGTTTGAAAAAAATTACGCTCTTACACAGGCCTTTGGTAATGGCAGTGTATGTTCTGGGTTTCATATCCGGCCAGATGACTTTGATGATATCCTCGCCCGTCACTGCGGCCAATGCATTCAGACCGGACGACAATGTGCTGCAAGGATAAAAAGCCGCGATGAAATATATGTTCATAAAGACCAATTTCGCTGTATACATAATCTTATACTAAAATTTGACTTCACTTCCGGAAATAAAGGAAATATTTCATCAGTATATTTGCATAAAGATAGGAGAAAACTTAGGAGAAATCCTAGGAGTGGACTTAGGAGAAAAGTTAAGATCGTTCTGGAATACCATCTTAGATTTAGGATAAGATTTCTCCTAAGTTAACATTTAAGATCGTTCTGGAATACCAACCCCAGACATTACATGAACGAGGGAGCAATGAGACGAATTGTTCTTTCGTTTTAGTTAATAAGGTTAAGCCTGGCGATACATCGATTTCTATGGATGTTATTCTGGAAACGTTCTGGACTGAAAATCTCGAGGTCCCAGCTTCGAGCCTACCCATGGCGCGCGTGTCCTCCAGCAATACACTTCATGTTCAATTCAACACTTCCTTTATGCCCTCTCCACCCGGGTGTTTGATTGGGTAACCGGTAGAATAATGGAATGGGCGCGCATTATTCGATGTCGTGATGCTTAAGTGATCCCTTTGTACTGGCCAGGGATCACAAATGATTACAAGCATCAGGTGAGCGGAGTAATAACATTGTAGAGTGCTTATAAATTGTGTTGTTTCATATCATGCGCTATATATGTGAGCTATCAATTATGGCGTACCTGAGAGACGCGCTGAGCACGGATGAGAGGAAGATGCCAGGTATCCCAGGCATTCCAGCAAACACCTCCATGACAAAGTACGGCATGATCTGAGGGGAAACACACAGTATTAACCCTTGAATTACGAGGCCTTGAAAAAACCCATTGGCTTACTACACATCTATATGTGAAAGGCAATGAGAGAGTTAATGCAAGGATTCCACTGCCGATCAGTTCAACATGATCAAGCCCGATCAGGCTGGTTTGTGATGGGGTTTGGGTTGTCTACCTTGTGTGTTACACTGTCTTCAAGAACTGTCTGGCGAGGTCGTGGCGTTTGGGCGAGTGGGACGATCGAGTTGATCTGATCGACAGTGGTAACCTAGCATTAAACAATGTTCTGCTTGTAACATCAAGATGATATCAGCTGATATTTATCTATGTTCATTTTGAGAATATCTCATTGTGTAGCATTCTCATTGAACATGTTATGCTTTCATTTTAAGCATTCATGTTAAACTGACGAGTTGATCATAGCCGCCTCCTCACCCACCCCATCCCGACCACCACCTATCCTCCTCCCCCTATCACAACACCCCTTTACAGCACCGTGATCCTACCTGGTCCGGGCTGTACACCTTGCCCGATGTGTAGGGGTCGCAGTCCTTGTAGTAGGCGTACATGACGACACCAGAGAGACACACCAGCGAGATGATCACCCATTCAGACGCAACGGCCAAGAATATAGCCCTGGTAAACAGAAAGTTGTTGTTACCATAGTTACAGAGGGTGTGGCGTGAAGACGTGCCCATGTAGAGATATAGACGCTCCAAGCTGGTGAACATGTGAGGAAGATACTTTTGCCCCCTCCTAGATGTTCCAGATAACTGGTAAGCGTCCTACTTGTCCAATCAGATTGTTCCACATTATCCTCTTCAAGTATTCGCTGAGTTCGACTTGGGTTAGTTTAATTCAGCTGTAGAAAACTTATATAAGTTAGAGTTTCGTTTAGGATTGGGGCCTTTTTGCAAGATTGCAAGATGGCCCATATGAGAACGATGCGACGTAATGGGTATCCCTGTATGAATCTATCCTAATCAGGACATCGCGTATCTACGAGCATTTTTGGCACCTGGGATCTGTGTGACCCCATCAGGAAGGAATCGGGGGAGGGATATCTTACCATTGTGCCTTTTTCACAGAGCCCACGCTCAGGACACGCTGCACGATGGCCTGATTCATACCGAACGTGGCGTACGTCATTAGTATGTTGCCCAGGTTGACCGACCAGAATGTGTTGCGCACCGTCAGGTCCACCCGCGTGCTATACAGAAAGGATGGAGAGGGGTAGATGGTTAAGGGTTTAAGGAGGAGGCAGGTACGGGAAGAAAGAAGAAGAAGAAGTAAAAGAAGATGAAGAAGAAGAAGAAGAAGAAGAAGAAGAAGAAGAAGAAGAAGAAGAAGAAGAAGAAGAAGAAGAAGAAGAAGAAGACAAAAAAAGAAGATGACGAAGCGGAAGAAGAAGGAAAAGAATATGATGAAGGAAGCGAAGAAAGAGAAAAGATACAGTAGATGATTGGTTGAATGATTCAGTAGGAGGCGGGTAGGAGAAGGTAAATTAGAAGAAAAGGATTAAGAAAAATTGGAAAAAGAAAGGAAAAGAAGAAGAACAACATTGAGAGGAGGGAGAGGAGGGGTAGCGGAGGAGAAGAGGAGGACGAGGGCTTGAAGGAGGGTGGGATGGTTGTGATTATGATTATGTCGCTTATACAACGTTGCTCACGTTTTCCTTGATGATATTCACTGACTTGGTGTACTCAAACAAATGTTATCATAAGGTGGAGGTCTCTGACTTATATCGTATCAATACTAAAGATCAAAGTCACGATGGTAAATCAAGGTTTCGTAGCTGGCAGCGATCTAGCAATAAGGTTAATGAGAAGCTCCAGAGAATACTCAAAATTTAGAATAGAAATTAAAGGGTTAACGATATAAATGAGGCAAAATATAACTGGAATTTGTAAGGACAGAGTCGTGATGAATAAAAAAGAACGAAAGAGAGAGAGAGAGTGAGAGAGAGAGAGAGAGAGAGAGAGAGAGAGAGAGAGAGGGAGAGAAGGGGGTGGAGAGCGAGAGAATGAGAGAGACAGAGAGACAGAGAGAGAGAGAGAGAGAGACTTGGAGTGATTACAGAGGAATTGAATGCAATCAGTATATGATGGAGAAATTAAGAAGATTAAGTGGCTAATATAGTTTATCTTCCTTTCCCTCGTCGTAGTTCTCTTTGCCTTCTTCCTTCCCAGTGAAGGATTGAAGAGTCCTTGCAGACTTACTCAAAAAACACAATCCGACCCCCCTCCGTGGCCAGGGCCCAGACCTCGCCCAGCCCGCCGAGCTTGACGCACCCGGCGATGATGACGGCTGTGACTCCGACACCCATCACCATAGTCTGGAATGTGTCCGTCCACAGCACCGCCTTCATCCCGCCCTGCAGACGACACGGGTAATGCAATCAAAATCTGTAGCCTCTACACAAGGTGGGGGGCTATCTATTTTCTTGGCTCTTTATGGCTCTTTACGCACTAAACACAAGCAATGTCGTCGCGATCACAGACGTGCGGTATTGTTTGCATTGAGTAAAGATTACCATAATAGGGTTTCACATCACGATACGATGATTGGCGCTAGTTTAAACACAGTGATTTGTTCACAGACATTTGATCAAATTGATCTCTTTTGATGAGATTGGTTTTACGGCCCAATATGACCTTTTGCGCCTATTACTAAATATTTCGGAATAGCTATGAAAAAAACTAGAGTATAGAACAGAGTATTATTTTTCGAGAGGTTAGCGGTGATGATAGCTGGTTAAGGCCTGGTCCCACTGGAAGGTGACCGGGCCTTTACTCAGCGTTCGATCAGACAGACTGATCGTTCACATTCCTTTATATCTTTATCATATAATGTAGGTTTTTATCGCTTAGGTTTGTTTTTCCCCTCTAAAATATTGTGACTACCCGTATTAGTGCGCATTAATTTCGTGTTCATGCTGCGTTAAATAAGTTACATGTAATCGAATTAAACTAGTTAATAATAGTATGCTATATTAATTTCTTTTAAAAGAAAAGAATCACCAAAACGAAAATTTGAGTGAAGAAAAAAACAAGTAAATTGAAAAAATATATATTTTGTACCCGCATTGTCTGAATGGTAAAAATTGAATCGCAATTAATGCATTTGAAGTGTACAAATTAAATGGAAAAAACTATGATAATTATGAGGCTCAAAGTTTTCAATACAGACGTCATGGTGCATAAAATATCTCTACGTAACTGGAAAAGGTGACAATATAATGCGCCAAAATACCATGTGGAGATCAAAGGCTGAAGTCCTGAAGCCCTGGCACGTTTGATATAAATGTTACCATTGTACATATAACTATACATGTTTATCATATATATATATATATATATATATATATATATATATATATATATATATATATATATATATATACACACACACACACACACACACACACACACACACACACACACACACACACATAAATACACACACAAACAAACACAAACACACACACATACACACACATGCGTGTGTGGACATATCATATTTATATTTTAACCCAAATTATTATAAACATCGCGTACACGATGAAAAGGTGATCCGGTTTTATGACATACAAACATGTGAAGCAATAAAGCATTCTGTCGTTCGTTCGTGCTTTGGCACGCCATCAGTGGGCCTTCGTCGTAGAGAGAGGAAGGCTATAAACAATGTTGTTATTTCTGCCAAAAGCATTTATTTGGTTTTAATATATTTGGAGTTGGGAGTTAGTTGACCCATGTTCACACATTCTTTCCTCTTGATAGCGATAGACGATAGGCAACAAGGAGGAAAGTCATTAACAATGGCATTTCTGCTGCAAGTTATACTCTCCTATGACTTGTTCAAATGCCTAACATATTAAAGATGGTTGACCCATATCCACCCTGTATTTTCTCGTGATAACGACACACGCTTACAACATGAATCATACTAAAAGAAAAATGCTGTTTCAATCACTTGGTGCTCGAAGTTAATGTATGAGCCCTCTTTGTATAAAAAAAAATAACGTTTTTATTGCAAACATGCTTACTATTGTTGTATAGAATATGCAGACGGCTCCAGTAGACAGTATGCTGACAGGCAAGCTCATCCCGGTGGCTAAACATTAAGCAAGAAATCATTCATTAATCAAAGTTGAAAGATAGAAATTGAAAAGATTACGGGATCATGGCAGAATTGTTCTCTAGCCCGCGGGTTTCACCCTCGTTTGGTTTCAGCATCATAAGCTGGAATCATCTAGAATATTGTTTTAAATATTGTTTAAATCAAACGAGCTCCCGACTCGTGATGACGGCAGAATGATTGTGCAATGAGTAATTTCATTTCTCTTTCATAGTTAAATTTGACATAGTTTATGATTGGGGGTATGGTTATAAGTTTCATTCGTCCGGGGGATGAGGTAAATGTATCAAATCACCCAGCCACGCCCCACCCCACCCCCATTCCCCACTCCGGCCCACTCCCATTCCCCTACCCACCCCATCCCATGCCCATTCCCCATCCGCCAAAGCTTCTGCATAATTATTAGACTGTTGATATCGGCACCGTCTTTCTGATACACGTACTTACATATTACTTGTATCCCAACACAAAACAAATCGAGGGGACACCGTGACGATGCCGATATACACTTCCTAATTGTGTCCGCCCGTGCTTATATGATGGGTATGCGTTAGATGTCCATGTATAGTTGCTGTCTTCATACGAATAACAGTTACGGTATGGAAGAAATATTACTCAATTTGAATAACTCTCATTTGATTCATGCAATTGCAATACGTTAACCAATCACAAAATATAAAAACATTTTGTTGTTGTTTGGTTACGTTTTACTTTCATATTTCAAATATCATGGTTCTGTTAGGGGTAAGTTATCATTCATGTTTCATTAGTGTGCTTTATTTCAAAATGAGAATTAATGCGCGTGACCTGGAATTAAGAAGTATGACCTGGACCTAAAAAGTATGTTCCTTTTCATATGAAAATAAATATTCTCACCTGCGTTGAGTGCCAATGCCGGTGTGTAGATCACGATACCCATGTAAAAATTCTGCAAAGTTAACATTATTCAGCATTATTTCTCAACACCAAACAAACTAAAGTAAACACTTTATTCAATATGGACGCATCACAAGGGGAGATAAAAGCAAACGAGTCGTATGTACTAAAAAAAAATTACCACGTGTGCATTTGTATCCTCGACCTCTCGTATCAATCAGCGACCTACTTGAAGTCATTTCAAGGAGTAAGGTCGTAATTCATGATGTTTGATCAAAATGAGGATGTGAACTCTGAGATCAATGGTAAACATGTTAAACTATTGACTTTGCAAAGATGACATACTTAAGGAAACGATAAGTATATTGAGAGTCAATTCGTGCAATCAAAGATATCTTACATCCCACCACGGTGTTTATTGTATGCAAAACAACAACAACAACAACAATAACACTCGCATATAATTACAACGTTTATCAAATGACAGTAGTATCACCACGGAGGTATAAGTCCCTGGTATCACTGACGATCTCTGAACCCTTGACGTACATGTAGATTTCACGCAGTTCCTATTCCAGGTTCTGCTGTGTGTGTGTGTGTGCGTGTGTGTGTGTGTGTGTGTGTGTGTGTGTGTGTGTATGTGTGTGTATGTGTGTGCGTGTGTGTGTGTGTGTGTGTGTGAGTGTGTGTGTGTGTGCGTGCGTGCATGTGTGTGTGTGTGTTTGTGTGTGTGTGTGTGTGTGTGTGTGTGTTGTCGTATGGTACCATAAACTTGCACTACGGCTATAAACATTGCAACTGTTTAGAATATTGTGGTATTCTCTTTGATAGACTTTAAAAGCAAGCTTGCGTATAAAGCAAGAACACAAAATGGTTTTAAGAATTTCCCTCAGAATATAGTAATTAAAAAGTGACTTTTAAAGGGTTTATATTTCCCTTTGGATTTCAAATCAATTTTGGGCTAGTCGACTAAAGATATGATATAGACCGTTAACCCTAACATTACAAATCCTTGAAAAACTCACCGGTTACTACAGATCTTCATGGCAATGGTAATAAGCATCACAGTGTTATTAACTCGATTATATTAAGGATGCACGAAGGGTTATTTATTGTTAAGTTTCTGATTAGATATGATTATAAGTTCATATAGAAGAAAATATTCTTAGTTTCATATTTCACCTTGCATTCCAAAAAGAAGATGAGCCTCTGAGGCAAACTAGAAGATAAATCACGCATTATTGAAACTCAACGTCACTGCTGATTTAAATATTCCACACACTGGACCGATTATGTTGTATATGCCTATGGTTCATTGCAAGATCTGACAAAATTAAACTTTGTCTGCATAATATAATTATAGGACTACCCTTTAACGTTATCTACCCAACAAGACCAGTCCAATTAAAAAGATACTAGCTAGCCCATTATCTATTAGGTCCAACGTAAGCACAATTGTGCCAATTCGCATATCTCTAACACTCGTCTGTGATTGACATTTGATTAGTAGCTACTCTGTATTTCGATAACATATCTCTCAGTCTATTTGATGCCGACTCTTCACTTTAAACACGGCCAGTTATAAACAAAAATGGTCGCTATACTTTACGTAGTAAGGGTTTATATTACAGTCACTCCCTGATACTGTAGAGGAAAGCTTGTGTGCATTCATCAACTTTCGTAAGTTAGAATCGGCGGTTCTGCAATTGTGTCATGCCGCATTTTAAACTCAGACTGTCAGACGTACGTGATTCTGACTCCAACCCGTTACGTAACGCACAATTTTCTTCGTTTCAAAACGATGAGGCCAGTCGCATATTAAAACGTGGTTGCGAACATTAGCAAACATTAACCTCCAAACATTTAATAGCCTGCAAACATTAGCCAGCAAATAAGACTGAATCACGTTTGAAAACTCCGATTGAAGGCTAAAGAAGAGTTGATGAGTAGACCCCTTGTCATAGGAGGGCAGAGCTTGATTACCTACCATTTGTATGAAGAAGATGATGACATTGACGACGCGTACGCTTCTCCCAAATCGGAGCTGCAAATGCTGAAAATGACGATAAAAAGATTGACGGACTCACGTCAAGAAAATCTATAAAATCTATGATTTTATTCACTGCTTTTCCGAAGGGCATTTTTCTTTAGTACAGTAACTGGATCAAAGAAACGTACCGGGGCAATGTTGCATATAATGTAACATACCATCAATGGTAACTACCATGGTAACAGGTGCAATAATGAGATCTCATTGGCTGTTGCCTTGGTAGTTACTATTTATGGTAAGTTACAATAATGCAAAACCTATATGCAACATGGCCAAGGTCCCGATTTCTCTCCAATGTATATAGATGATAAGTGGATTATTAAAGATGTATTGTTAAAAAAAAAAAAAAAAGTGGTAGTTGCTGAGTGATCGAACCAGCCTTACCCTCGATCCTAATTGAGAGTCAGGGGAACGATTCGGAAGGCGGGGTTCCCATTGTGTAGTTTAAGCTTACAATATGTGGAATCTTTAGAGTGTGCAGTTAATGAATTTTGATGATCCCCCCCCCAAAAAAAAAAAAAAAAAATAATAATAATAATAAAATAATAATTTTTTAAAAAAATCCAAAAATATATTGCCCCATAGCATGGTCTCAGTTTGGGTACCACCATTGCAGCCATGTTAATTGGATTGTTACGAAAATCGTTGTCCTTATCCTTCCCTTTCTTCGTTTCCTCTTTCCTTATCTCCATGTTTTATCGGTAGGCCTTTATCTCTTGGACATACCTCGTAAATGCTGGTCAACTGCAGGTTGAAGAACATCGGCACAAACATGCGCGTGGCGATTAACGCTCCGATAGCATAGCCCACGATATTCCACCAGAACATGGTATTAAATATATAGACCTCGGCGGGCGTTCCCAGCACAGAGATGGCCGAAACATAGCTGACCATCATCGACAGGGCCACGGGAACCAGGTGCATCTGTCGATTGCCTAGCAGGTACTCATCAGTGGTGCGCTGTTTGTCGCCCGAGCAGGCCGAATATATGCCGATGCCGGCCGAAATAGTCAGCATTGCCGCGAAGAGGACATAGTCCCAAACGCCAAGCCCCGTTGCTACCTCTCCATCCATATCGACCCCGTATTCGACCTCAAGAAACAAGATTTTGATGTGAATGCTTGCGCGGTTACTTTTCGTATGAAGCTCTGCCACGAATGACAATGCGATTTCATTATCGTACGCGTGTTGTATTTTATCATGTTTACCAATAAGTGCTACAATCAGCCTCATATGTTGACTTAAGACAGTCGTTAATCCGACCGGTCGAGGTTTGTATTCTAGACTTGGGTTTAAAGATGCAAGGTCGCACTGTCTGTTCTGCTGGACTTTAAACATTTAGCGTTTGATTAACCTTAACAATGTTTACCAACACAAATATTTAAATTGTTGTGATCACAGGTATGAGCATGGAGAGAGGGTGTTTGCTACCGTTGAGAT
>OZ022577.1:33129349-33231849 GCA_963669155.1 Arbacia lixula | reverse complement strand
ACATGTAAAGTATATACTTCACAATAGTCGTCACTAGTTATCAGCACATTCAAACCAAAGCATCTGCGGAAATGCCACACAATTGCATGTGAACAAATGAAAGCTATGACCTCAGCTGAAGTTTATAACAAAAACTTGGCAAAATGGTATACATTTTTATGACAAGGGAAAGGAAGAAGAAAACCATAAAATCAGTGATTGATATACGTAAATATTGTATATAAAAGCAAATGATGGCATACCTGTTCATGATATTACAAACATAGAAATAACCCTGATAAAATTAGGAATTCATATAATAATTATATGCAGCAATAGGCAAATACATTTAGAATACTAATACATGTAGCAGGAAATTGATATAATTACAAATTATCTTCACTTCTATGAATTTAAAGCAAAGGCCATTGACCCTTTAAAAAAAAAACATTTTAACATCTTGCTGCTTAAAATGAATCTAACATTCCTTAACAAACTGTACATGGACAATAAAGGCAGACAGGAATACATAGGGCATAAGAAAATATATTGCAAACTTTTTTATGACTCCTAGATAGCTATACTGTAATGTAAATAATGTACCTGCACCAATGACATTTTCTTAAAGGTAAATAACATTCCATATCTTTTGTTATAAACACATATATATTCATATACATATATATCAAAATGAATATCCCAATGAATGTAATGAATATCCCATCTTCAACATCAAATACGTATACAAATGTCAGCTGCTCGTGAGGGATATGGTTCAAACTAGCACCTAAATTGATGGCAAGGCTCTGACTATACCTAAGGCCTTTAAGTTTAACCATTTCCCCCGAATATCAGAACAGAAGTTGCAATGCATCCTCTATGGAGGACAACTTCCATCACAACGGATGACATCATATTTCGACCCTTAATGCTCAAGTGAGGCATTCTTGAATCAGTACATTGTATTTACACACAAAGCGGTTACACACATAGAGCAGTACTGTGTCGGGTATGGAAAGCATCAATCTTAATATCGGAAGATACATTCATAATACATGATACACTAGAGGCACTGATTATACATTTCCATTTCTATTTCAGTGTAGTCAAAATATGGAAAGTGTACTCTGCCACTTAAGCTATATACACTGACAGCAATGAAACTAAATCAACTTACAATTACACGCACATACTGAGTTGAGCCTGATTCACATTTCACTCTAAACTAAGGTACATTCACACAATGTAACATTAATTCTTTGGCATTTCATGAGTTTTATGTTTATTATTGTCAGCAAATATTAGATTTTTGGGTGCAAGTTTGAATGACTTTTCACTTGATAGTTCTTCAACTTTAAAATGTCAGTTACACAAATATCTGTTTCACACTGAACCAAGTTCGCATGGCAAAGTCCATAGAATCTCTTACAGTGAAATTATGCTCATTGAAATAAGGTATCATGTATTTGTTGGTATTTCAAAAAGTCAGTAAATAACAAGAATTGGTCAGAACAAATCTGAAAATATTGAGTCGATTTCTAGGTCTGTGCTCGCTTGGCCATTCCCACCGGGCTTCTTCTCCCTTCCCACAGGCTTCCTGCAGTCTCCCATGGCACTCTTCTTCTGTCTCCTCGGCATTGGGCGAGGCATAGAATTCTGCATGCGTGCGTCACTTTGTTGCTCCATGTGGTGGTGGTGGCGCTGTTGATGCTGAGGATGGTGGTTGTGTGGGAATGGATGTTGCTCTATTCTGTTCAGGGGAAGATGATGACTCAGCAGTGGTGGTGGGGGATAGTGTGGTGGCTGTGAATTCTGTGGCTGTTGATATTTTTGACGCTGATGTTGGTGGTGACCATCTTGCTGCTGCTGGAACGAGCCGTTGTGAGAATGGATTTGATCCCGGCGCTGCTGATGGGGTTGGTGGTCGCTGCTTCCATGATAGCGCTGACCACTCTGGCGCTCCTGCTGCCTGACCAGACCCTGTCTCTGCTCACCAGAGAATGGACTGGCCAGGGGATTTCCAAAGTGCAGCGAGCCAGGAACAAATCTCACACCAGGCTTCCGTTTACCTTTCCCTAGAAACTTCTGCTTCAGCTTCTGTAGTCTTTTCAGCATCTTGTCTTTCTTGGTTAGCTGCACGCCAAGGCCTATTCTATCATCCCCTCTGGATATCAATGATGCTGGATTTGGAACACTGAGACCAAAAGTCTGAGCAGAATTTCCTGGTGTTCCTGATACTTTCTTAGATCCAGTGTCCGATTTTACCTCTCTATTTCTCTTCATTCCTTGCAAGTTTGAGTGCTCCTTGGGCATGTGAGAATGGTTTCCATGCTGAAAGGCATTCTGTAGCATCACGCTTTCTGCATGTTGATGTGATACTGAGCTAGTATTGCCTTGAGCAGCAACAGCTTGATTTGAGCTCACAAGGCTGTCCAGACCACTCGCTCCACCCGAAGCCACGCCTCCTCCCGATGACCTTCTCCGCTGGAACTTAGCGATGCGAGCTTGGAGTCGTCTCCTCCTCTTAGACCCCTGGATGCCCCCTGACCCACCCAACCCAGCGCTCTCCCTCGACAGGCTACGTCTGAAGGCCAAAGCCACCTTACTCTGTCTGCTGGTCGATGCTTTCCTTGTCACTTTCCTCACAGCGCCCTCATCGGATATCTCCATAGCGTTTCCTGGTCTTATTCCATCTCGAGCCACCTTCCAAGTGTTTCCAGTCCTGCTATCCAGGGTATCTCCCCCACTTTGTAGGCGAGAGTAGTTCCCCGCCTGTCTGATGCCAAAAGGGGGAACTTTCCTCCCTTTGAAAGTTCTCTTTTTCCCCTTTGTCTTCTGTCCGACTTTTTCAGTAGAGGCATCTGCCTTCTGCTTTCTAGTCAACTTGCATCCACGTTTGACAGATGACAAGACCCTCTTTACTTTGTGCTTTGTTTTCAAGACAGCTTCTGATTTCATAAATTTAGCAGACTTTACTAGCTGGTCTACAGGACCCTCAAAGTCCTTCTTCATCTTCTTTTTCGATGGCAGGTGGAATGCTCTGGCCTGCCTCTTTGCTTCATTTGCTGCATTGGTGGTTGCTGCATTCCCCTTCTTCTTATTAGCTGCAGCAGCCATGGCGGCCAATTCTGCCACACTCAGCTTCTCTGTAAATGAATAATATGACAATGAGATTAAGAAGGACTCAAGTGGATATCCGATCATATAAAGAGAATAAATAGTCACTCTCTTCAACACTTTGTGTATTTACCATTACACACTGCATGTGGTAAGGTAACACATGCAGAAGGCCTCATGGCACTGTTGCTCAATTGGTTTGAGGATAAGTTTAAACTTTCCAAGATTTCTTGTTATAATGTCTGGACAGTACAGCAAAAAATGTTTCTTGAAATCTTTAAAGGCTGCAGATGTTTTCTGAAAGGAGTTTTCCTTTATGTGTTCCATAACCAAAAGAGTTCCGAGGCATGACAGCACATTGAGTAAGTCTTCAAAGCAACTGGTGCCACATTATGCAGGCAGGTTGAGTTCCGGGGAACAAAGTGGTGCAAACTCAATTACGAGTGCTTTAACAATGGCCTGTTAAGACAGAGTCCAACCAGCACATGTCATGTTTGAGTGATGCTGTTAAGGACCAGAAACCTGTATAACAATGGATGCAATGTCTTTGATACTCTATTAACGTATAACTAAGATGAGTACCTCCTAAGTCAGTTCCTGTTGCTGGTGTCTGTGTCTCGATCAAAGACTGGACGAGAGTTGTGACACTTCTCTTCCTGCTCTCAGCTAGAAGGTCAATCTCAAGGTCATTCTGGGTTCTTGACTGGTTGGGGGCTTTGACCCATCTCTCCCCACTTCCAGCTAGAAGGTCAATCTCAAGGTCATCTTGAAAGAGCTTCTCTAAGATGTCTGGCTTGGAGGTGGCACCTGATCTGCTATCAAAAACAATAACAAAATATACAGAAAAGGCTATGATTCATTTTGATCTAAAAATACACAAATCCATGTTCCAAATATAGACAGTTAAAATGAAGAAAACTAGAGCAATTCGACTGCCATGCAGTCGATAAATATTCCTCCGCCTCTTTGCTATTCTCAGAAAATGGATATGTTTGGTGGGCAATGTACCATTGCTCCTATGTGTAATGAAAATATCACATTCTCTTTTTCCAAGTTTAGCCAAGTTTGGCAATGTTCATTGACTTTTGACCTCTTACTTCCAATCTAACCAGTCTGTTTAAATCCATCTCTGTATCAAGTTTGTTTAATATTAGCCAATTTTGGGTAAAGTTCATTGACCTTTGAGAAATTTCACCAAAAATGTCATCAGTCTACCCCCAAGTAGTGATCCATCTTTGCACCATGTTTGGTTAGAATTGCGCCATTGGATTTGGATTTGGGGTTATTGTGAACAATATCAATTTTTGCAAATTCATTGACCTTTGACCTCTGACCTTCCAGCAATTTCAACAACAATGTCACCAGTCTACCCCCAAGTAGTGATCCATCGTTTCACTATGTTTGGTTGGAATTGAACCGTTGGATTTGGATTTATTGTGAAATATTTAAACTTTTGGGCAATTTCTAGCCAATTTTGGCAAAGTTCATTGACCTTTGACCAAAATATAAACAGTTTATCCCCAAGTAGTGATCTATCTTTGTACCAAGTTTAATGAGAATTGCATCCTTGGATTTGGATTTATTGTGAAAAAGGTCCATTTTTGGCAAATTTTCACAAAATTTCATTGACCTTTGACCTCTGACCTTTCAGGAATTTTACCAAAAACGTCACCAGTCTATCCCCAAGTAGTGATCCATCTTTGTACCATGTTTAATGAGAATTGCACCCTTGGATTTGTATTTATTGTGAAAAAGGTCAATTTTGGGCAATTTTTACAAAGTTCATTGATCTTTGACCTTTGACCTCAATCAGATTTGACCACAATTTCATAAACTTCATTAGTTTCATGCAATAAATACATGTACCAAGTTTGAAGCAAATCTGCTTTATGGTTCTTAAGATATTGCCTAAACAGATTTGGGACAGACGGACGGACTGACGGACGGACTGACTGACAACCCGAAAACATAATGCCTCCGGCCACTTCGTGGCGGAGGCATAAAAACTCATATTTTCTCCTTCAAAAGAAATATGCTGCTATAAAGCGACACATGGTTAATTTTTCGTGCCAATAGTTACATGGAGCAAAAGCATTTGCAATAAATGTACAAATTTCCAATGCTGATGCAAGTAGCCGAAAAGGAAAGTAAATGTATTCCCTTCCATAGTCTAGCTCCACATAACTATATATGACCTACAAGTATTCCCTTGAACAGATCAACATACATGTATGGCTGGCAAAGAAGTTAGCACATGTGTTTCTAACCATCAAAATAATATCTCACTTACCTTTCGGGGAGAGCAAAGAGCTGAATAGCCTCTTCTCCCAGCCACTCTGTCAGGGTTAATGGTAACTCAGTTTCCTTGTCCAGCTGTTACAAGAGGATAAGAAACATAATTACAAACTTATAAAAGTGCAAATTGTCATATCTCTACTGCCCGGTGATTAGGGTTGGTCTATTTCACAGGGTACTTCACATTTGATGTTATACATGTTAGAACTATACCAAAACCCATTGAAATGTTGTATCGATAACGGAAAGTTGGGGTAACGATTACAGAATCTGTCATCACACTAGAACCATACAGCTGTAATCAGGGCTTCCATTCTCTCTTGAGTTAGATACAGGGTAGCCCTGTTACAAAAGTCATGAAACTTGGCAGGAATCAGGAATTAGAGATAGGGAATTGGACTTTGACTTTGATTCAATTAATCGCAATTCTTTTCAAGATGGGGCCTTGAACTCACAAGAAGAGGGTCTTAGGTCTCTAGGCTACAGGAATGGCTGAGTTTTGGAGGATACGTCCAAACCTCAACTTGAAATCTAGTAATCGATATAACTCAGTTTCCACTTCGAATCTGGTGAGGGGAAGCTAAGGATACAGTATTTTCTTCCATTTTTGTGGTATTTTCCAAATAACTATACAAATAATGCAACAATGTTTAAAATAAGTTGGTATGCGACACTACTTACCCATTCAGCATTTGCAGCAGAAAGACAGGACCTCAAAGGAAGAAGTGTGTCATACCACCCAATCGCTGTTTTCAGAAAATTGCACGCTAGGACTCTGGGCAAAGAAATGCAATAAGAATATGTCATAAGTTCTAACAATGTAGTTCTCAATTCATAACATAAATATATAATAATTTGACTTTACCTTGAGTACTGATGTCAACCTTCAACAAAGTGAATGTTGGAGAAACTGTGTGCACAATCTACATAGCAAGCCTCACTCATCCATGGCATCACAGCCATGTAGTCGATGTTGCAAATTTTATTAAAAATGAGAGCTACATCACTGTTTAACACACTTGTAATAGTTTGCTATGAAGCCTCTCCTTTGACATACTTCTTTCATTAAGAGCCACATTCTCTGTAGAAAAGCTTAGACTTTCATGAAATGTTGTCAAATAGTATTGATGTGTCGTCCTCTAAAGAGCATTCAAGAGTCACCCTAAGCAGCAAAAAACTTTTATTAAAATCAACTTAATTTCAGGGTGGACTATCCCTTTAATGCCTGCAGAAAAGATGGGCTATGGCATTACATCACTGGCTCTTAGAGGTATCGTAGTCGAGGCCCAAACCCTTGAGGTCGATTCTCAAGGCCTGGAGAACAGGAGTACTACATCACTGGCTCTCAGCTGCTTCTTGGCTGGTTTTAGTAGGACTGTCTAGAAATGCCACATCCACAGTAGCCTGGCTCCCAAGTTCTTAGAAATTTCTGTTCAAAACTGAAAAATGTAGTCTAGCACTCAAAGACTAGTCTATTCATCATTATTCTCCTCTTTTCTCAGGTGGAGGTGGAGCCATACCGCTTTATTGAATAACTTAGTGCTTTAAATGCCCAACAACCAAGCTACATCCACACGAAGGCCATATAGGTTGTCAATTAGTGTAACTTACCATTAATGGTAACTACCATGGAAACATGTGCAATAATGAGAGCTCATTGGCTGTTGCCATGGTAGTTACCATTGATGGTAAGTTACAATAAATGAAACCCATACATGTAACATGGCCAAGGTCCGTGAGATCTGCTCCTCTCACCTGATGCGGCTGACCAGGGAGAGCAGGATGATGTTGTTGCTGATGAACATTCCGCTGTGAAGCGTCTGCACGATAATGCTGGCAGGAAAAGGTCAAGGAACTTTCCACAATTTTCAGAAGTTTACAGGTGAAGGGTAGTAGTGGTGTGGACTATGGAATTCATTATCAGTAGGGTGCCATTCTGCCATGACCCATTCTTCTGTGATATCAGGATACCAGGAAGAAATGATCACAAAAATGATGATATCACTGAAAAACCAAACAAAATCATAACCTCTGTAATTACAGCAGGACGGCTCATAAACAGTACCTCAGGTATCCCTTACCTTTATGCACCAATGCACAGAGGAAGATGGGCGGCATATGGGCCAATGAAAACAAAATCTAACTGAATTTAAACCTCACCGAAGTAAACACTCTTCCATTTGCATGTCCAAATAGTGGATTGGTACCACAATGTCATGTTGAAACTGTGTGCATGGGCATCAAATGTAGATAAGTTCGCTCTTAACATTTAGAATGCCCTCACCCCAATGTTCATGTCGTCTTAATCTCTGACATAATAGGCTCTGCTTTCCATAGTAACCAGCAAATATTGTTTTAAAGAATGAATCCAATCGCCTTTGTTCTGCAGGAATGCAGAAATAAAGAGGTAACTTTTCACAGAAGAATACTACACATAAACTCATGTAGTGCTGAATAAATTCAATATCTTTTATCTAAATTCATCTATAAACTACATTGGAGTTGCTTCCTTGTGCCTTGTGCCACATAGGGCAGAATGCTTTTAGCCACTGTGCTGTGGAGGCATACAGAAGGACATATGAACCACCATGATCTAAAGGATACACTGCAGCCTGCTGGCAGAGCCCTGTGATGTGGATGCTGAGTTTGGCACAGCCCTGTAGACTCACACACAAGTAGTCCAGCATTTGCCGACTGGGCAGGGCGGGGTCCTTCACTGTCACGGTAACAGTCCTCTTTCGTCCTTTTCTGGGACAGCAACGAAACGGAGAGATCAGATGTTAGGGGGAGGGGAGAGGAGTGGACAGGAGCAGGGGTATGAAGTTAGAATAGGAGAGGAGAGGTTAAGATCAATGTGAAGAAGTGAAATTCATACCATAATGGGTAAACAAAGAAGAGATTAATAGACAAATACATATTCAAAGAGAAATGGATGGAGAGACACACAGACAGACACAGACAAACACAAGGAGAAAAGATTGTGACAGAATATATATGGTAGCAATATGATGTTAAGTCATATCCTGTTTCCACAAATTTCAAATTTCAAATGCCTACATAAACTTTAATCCTAAATATAGAAGTTATCTTTTGTGTATTATATAATGCTTTGCATATCTTTAATAAAGGATGCTAGTAATTTTAAGAATTGTGATGTTGCAGAGCTTGGGTACTTGCAGCATCATTTACAATAGCATATATCAAGTGTATTTTGCACCAACAGGTCAAATCTAACCCACCCCTATGGTACAAAGCAATGTTGCACACTGAGATGCATAAATGCAAACACAGCTATATTTCTCCTGGAGCATGCACAGCACTGAATATTTTACTTTTATAGACAATTATTTTCAACTTACTGCTTACAACCTGAGGCCATGAGTGCAGCGTAGGAGCATACAGGAACTTCTGTCAGTCGCTCCAAACATTTATTCAACTGAAATAGATAATGAAGTGTTAACAACATTAGTAAACTAGGATTTAAATCTTGTGGTCTTTACAGCACTCTCTATGCGTTTATCCCATTTGGAAAATGAAAATTGGTTGTGTATTTAGGTCATGATATGAAGAAATAATTTCATTTGCAATTGTTTCAGACTTTCGTAGAAGAAAAATCTATGCACTTTTCTCTTCCCCTTATACCCCGTCTTGACAGAGAAAAAATTGCTAGGTAGCCTCCAGAGAACCTCCGGCGAACAAGTTACCCTTTGTCTATTATGACGCTTGACACAGGACAACCTCTAGAAAACCTTCGGAGAATTCTGGAGAATAATTACCCTGGTCGGGACCAGGGTAAGACTGGGGTAGCCATTCCGCACACACCCAACAGCGCTCGCGTTCCGTCTCGGCGTAGTCGCATTCCTCTCTTACGGGGTAAACATTCTCGGCTTTCCTGGCGAGAGTTTCAAGTTCATTCCTTCCTTTGCCTGTTGTAGGAACATCTCTTTCGCTAAGAAAGTCCTTTAATCGTGACACACACATTCTTCAAAATAGGTCGTCAGGTCGATCCCTGTTTGCTTGTGTATGAAGAGGTATTAACATAACAATGTTTACGAGGGTCGAAATTACAGATTCTGTCCATTATTGCGTTAATTACCAAATACCAAACTCTTACCGGAAGTATACGTCCCAAGAGCAATCGATCAGATATGGGTATCGCGAGGTGATATCGCTTGATATCGGCTATATGCGATAGGGAGAATTGCATCTCTTTAATAAGCCAGGGCCTTTGTTTTCCACCTCACCTTGACAAGCAGCTGGTAGACCTTCCATCTGCGCTGAGAATTCTTGCTCTTGTACAGCAGCCTGCTCAGTGTCATCTGCTCTCCCTTGAGCAGCGGGCCGCTGAGCTCCTGGTTCTCCTGGATGCTCCTCAGGGTAGAAATAAGTGCCAACCAGGAGCTTTCTACAATGGAACATTCGAGAGATACCGGTAGATTATGCATGAGCTGCTATTTTTATGAGGGGTTTTTACTTTTGTGAATTTTGTGAAGTTAACAAGACCCCCAAATACATGTACTCCTACAAAATCTGGATTGCTAAGTGCGTGCACCTCATGCTGCTGCGCGCATACACTACTGCTCAAAGGAATTGGCATACATGTAGGGAAAGGGAAATGGAAGAAAGGGAAGGAGCCACAGTTTTAAACCGTGGTATATTTTGTCCAGTTCAGCATGAAACATGATACTCTTAGGCTAAAGCATCATGTTTCATGCTGAACTGGACAAAATATACCGCGGTTTAATACTGCAGCTCCTTCCCTTTCTTCCCTTTCCCTTTCCCTCTGCCAATTCCTTTGAGCTGGAGTGTACATGTTCCAGTGCTGTCAAGATTTCCCTGTAGAATTTGTATTACATTGATGAGTCCTTCTGACAAAATTTTACAAAATTGATTAAAAGTACAATAATTACACATGTTAAGGATGGTTTCGAAATGAGTGAAAACAAAATGTCGACCATAACCCACGCATTTTGGTAATTACTGAGCTAGTAATAATCCATTTGTAGTTACATGCAGACTCTACATGCAGCAGACATGAAGCTCAAGTCTCACTGACAATGTGCAAACTAGCAACTATACTCTACTTACCATCACTGCTTGCTGATGGTGAGAGGAAGTTTGTGGGAGGGGGAATCAACGTCCTGGAGTTCCACATGACGACAGCCTTTCAGTCCTGATGCTCACACTACAATATCATTAATTTCCTCTCCTGGAATATATGAAGCATGTCAGACACACAGAGATGACTGAATATGAACTTTAAAGGTATGAGGTAGGAGTGGTCATGGTTAAGTCTAACATTACAAGGGGAGTGTATGACCAAGTTGTTCTTAAGCTAAGAATAACTTTACGCACGACTGGTTACCCTTTCTTGTGCTAAATTCTAGATTCTCAATTAATTTGATTCCCATCAGCTAAAGTTCAAATCTGATGTTTATAAATCAAAATTCTCGTTGTTAACATGTGTCTGAAAATTTTTTTTATTTTGTCAAAATTTGATTCGGATTGTTGGAATGAACTCTCACTATGTTACAACAGGAACAAAGTGTGGTGTCTGATTTGGCACAAGAAGTGTTATGAAGGTCGCATTAGTTATGCTATGTGTTTTATACAGTACGATATCGTGGCTGCTATCTTTGGAAACCACTGCAGAATTTACATATGAAAATTTAACCTGCCTTCTAAATCATGGCTGGATGTAGGAATCCCACATCTAGCGACTGTGTGGTTACACTTGGTCAAATCTCAAAATGGTTTATCGCTTGGTAAAACGCAATTGTTGATGTACCGACGGTACAGTACTTGCACCAGGCACCAGGCTGCTACGTCCACCTTGCTTCATGGTCATCACACAAACAATTATCATAACATAGTGGCTGCCTTTCGACATTGTACTGGGGGGTGTTTCACCGAGCTGTTCTTAAGCTACCAACGACTTTACGAACGACTACTGATCCCTTCTTGTGCTAAATGCGATAACACACTTTGTTCCTGTTTTAACATATTGGGAGTTTATTTCCAACAATAATACAAAAAATGATAAATCAAAAGCTTTACATTCACACACTTCTTAACAACAAGAATTTCCATTTATAAACATCAGGTTTGAACTTCAGCTGATGGGAATCAAAATCGAAGCGAGGTGGACATGGCTAGCTGCCTGGTGCCTACTGTCTGTCGATATACCATTTTGAGATTTGACTGAGTGTAACACGTTTACGGCTCCATAAGAACATGGACATGTTACTAGTCTTCGTAAAGAGTATTATTTGACAACTAATCAAAGTCTACATAATATTCAATTCAATAAGTTAATAAAAAAAATGCTCACCATATCGCCACAGACCACAGACAGTACTGTCGTTCTTGTCGGGTCCTCTTCCGAATACTCCACACATGTTGCATTTTGCAAGGGTTATGGCATTAATATTTTGGAAATAAAATAAACAATTTCACTATTCTTGATCTTTCTCAACATTTTAGTGCTTTCAAAATAATATAAAAATATAATTGTCTTATGTTTTAGCTCTTAAAACACTTAAATGTGCATTCTAGTAACATTGCTCAGTGATATTATCAGTTTTGTCTTTGAAAGAGACTAAATGGATACATGCGTGACGGTTGCCGAGTTGCTCGCGGCGACTCTTTTCTACGGTATTCAACCTTAATCAGTCCCCGTAACTCTGGGCACACTACTTCGCTTGTGCCCGTTGAGCTTATTTATACCCGCGCCAAGGTCAGTTAGATCAGCAGGGACGTATTTTGCGGCTCCTGAAGTCAACCGTAAGCGCCACAATGCGGGTGCCCTGCTTTTTATATTTTTAAAAGTTTGATTTGCCATGTTTTATACCATGCATTGCGTTTCTAGGAATGCCTTTCAACGAGTGCTATGTTTGAGCCAGACAAGCAAGAGTTATACAGCAATCAGTAAGTTTGAAATTATGAATAATTATAGTCAGTTAGTCTACAACATCCTCGAGAGAAGTCAGTGAAATCTATCCGGCGCGAGTATCCACATGTGTAGACCGAAAAATCAGTCTCTGTAGGATGTGGTTCCATTGAGATTGCTTCTGGTACCTCTGAACGCCTCAGGGGCAAAGATTTAAATTTGATTAAAGAATGCCCCGAATGAGACAGTTATTCCTGTCTACCACATGTGTAGTGTAGACCAAAAAATCAGTCTCTGGACTGTAGTAGGACGTTGGATCCGCTGAGATTGCATCATATTCATATCTGGCTCCTCTGAGGTATGTCCAAAAATGAAATTTTGATTTAAGAATGCCCCAAATGAGACGGTTATTCCTGTCTACCCCATGTGGTGACTTTGACTGCACAATTATCATGATTATTCCAGTTGCAGAGCTCTGAGTGACAATGTAAGGCACCGAAATCTGAATATCAATAATAGATTTCACTGGGCCAAGCAGCTAGCAAAATATTGCAATCCCAAGATCTCAATATTAGTTTTGTAGTTGTAAATACAGAGAAGCTACAAGTTTGTTTTTTCTGCAGCTTGAGCAAAACTACTGGAATTCATGTTGCACCTCGATCGCAGCACCATGTGACAATCCTACTACCCACTGAAGCGCAAGAAAGCAGCTGCATGAATATTTTGATCTCATTCGGCGCTCTAGAAATGTGATGCCAGAGGTGTAATTGGAGGGCAAAGACATGTACATGTAGTACTTAGTTTGAGATCGAAAGAGAAGTTTTTAGTCACGCACAGTGTTCTTTTCCAATCAAAGGACTTCCTTAGGGATATAATATCTGATATTGTATAAATGAGTCAAAAAGTGGGACTGTGTGACAAGATAGTCAGAACATTTTGCATAATATATATTGCATGACCATGTGGATGTGAATTATGCAGGATACAAAAGTACATTTATAGCACAGTAAGTTGCTCACTAATTATCCAACATGCCAACTACATATAGACTAAAGCCTCAAAATCAGTCTCTGCAAGGTCATTGGTTCTGCTAAGATTGCAGCTGGCTCCTCTGAATGCCCTTTGATGTAGAAAATTGCCATTTTAGATGAATTAATGCTTCAAATCAAATGGTTTTCTTGTTTAATAGATATTCTGCCTGACCTTAATATGTTGTTACTATACAGTACTCTGAACATAACTTTTAAATCCACAGTACTTGGGCCTGTTTCTGCATTAGAATACCACTGACATCTCATTTGGCACTCATGCTTGTATCAATGATGCTAAACTGTTTTTTCTAAAAAAAAAAAAAAAATGCATTTGATAATTTATACCCCTCACTGTCTGAAAAAAAGGGTTTAGAGGAGTTTAAGATTTATGTGATGTACATTTTCTTTTGTGAAGGGGATTTCAGAGTACATTACCGTGAAACCCGCCCCCACCCCCCAACATTTAAAAAAACAAAAATAAGAAGGGCAAATATATAGAACATTTAAAATTATTCATCCCGGCGCAGAACAAAAACAACCTTTATAAATAAGATTTTTGTTTTCATCTCTCTAATTCTTCTCTAACTCATCCTTCTCTTACCCAGACCGGCCTGCCCACCCTGCAAGTTGTGGTAGACCGACAGTTATCACAAGAATTCAAGCAAGATGTTGCCATGACGGTGAACAGCTAAAAGAAATCAAACACAATGATTTATTGCGGGGACTGAAGAAGCGCATCCAAACCCTGGGGCCACTGACGGTTGCAGACTACATGAAGGAGGTTCTTACCAGTCCCCATGGGGTAGGTGCACTTTTCTATATGTACCGGTAGATTTAGAATCCACATGCAGTCAAATATGGTATCAAGAAAGAATGACGTGGTCATTATAGACAGGTACAATTATGTGCAAAGTGTTCTGAGGGGTTTCATGTTGATTGATCTTTACAAACAGGTGGTCTTTGTAGACAAAACCGATAGCCAGACTTGACCATATTCTAACCAGCGATGTGGAAGGATATGAAGCAACTTTCTTTCTTTGAACCCATGTGCCATGCCGCTGAAAGGTTATGTGTTCTCAACAGGTGCTGTTCAGGTGTTTGAACAATAATTAACATGACTGTATGGCAACGGCTTCTCAGAGAGAACAAAAGAAATGTACAGTCTCATTTCGCTTGTCCCATTCTGTTAATGGCAGTAATATTTCCATGAGCATAACAGGTATCAGCAAACACAAATAAACAAGTTTTTCAAGTAAAATATTTCTGCTGCACGCAAACACACAAATACTGTAAATGATAATACACAGCTTAATATATCATTTTGAGAATGGTTGAATCCCACAAATGAACATGATGTCGGAAAGTAAGGAAATTGGTCAATTTTGTAAGTAATACAAATATCTAATATGCATGTCCAATTTTTTTAATGATTCCTCATTACTTCTCAAAACAAAAGCAGAGTAAAGGATCTCTCATAATCTGCCCTTCATTATAGTTTGCAAACAAATTTGTCAAAAACAAAACTTCTAGAGACAAATGGGCAATTAAAGAAATTTGTTTTCACGTTGATACATGTAACAGCTAAATGTTGGCCCGGCACATGGTACATCAAAGCATTGTCATGATTATGGAATGCTTTTGACATTCATGAGAACACTTTAGAACCCCTACAGATGTTTGAATGTATTATGGTCATGTTTCTTCTCCTTCCTAACACCTCCCTGTTTGCGTGCATTTGCGTGCAGCTGAGGTAGTTTACTAGAAAAAACTGTTTATTTTTGTTCGCTGATATCTCTTTTCCTCACAAAAGTATTGATGCAATCAAACAGAACTGGACAAGCGAAATAAGACTCTACATTTCTTTTATTCTCCCTGTTCGTTATTGTTAAAACATCTGAAAAACACATGCTGAGACCACATAATTTTTTGGCAGTGCCACACATGGGTTCAAAGAAAGAAAGTTGCTTCATATCCTTCCATAACACATCCCTGAACAAACCATGTACTGGTCACTCCTTATTAGTGCTCTCATATATTTGCATAACTTGTTCTTGGGTTACTTTCAACCCTGCAAGCTCATTCAAATTCATGGAAAGTTTCCTGATAAAAAAGTACAAGTTTAAGTAGCAAGGTATTTCAGTCATCTGTTTGTACATAGTGATTAATTGTTCATCAGGTGGAATTACTTTACAGTGATGATGCTAGTTAACAAACCTTGGATGGCCTGTCAGGTAACCATGAGCACAGCATTGTTTGAAAGGCATTCATGAAGTTGCACATTAAAGCTTATTAAAGGTGATATTCATAGAAAATCCCAAAATATGAAGATATTCATCTACAGAAAGCTTATAAGCCATACAATGAGCTCGGATGACATTCAAACAATATATCACTTTCCAAAAAGCGAAATTAGGGTGAAAACAATCACCGTATTCTCCGAAAAAATTTGCCCTACTGTCATCCGAAACGGCCTTTAGGTCTGACGTAAGAAACGGGAGGCGTTATTGTGCATCAAGCATGCCAATCTGCAGCTTCTTTTCCGCCAGAAGCATCATGCATTGTTAATGAAACTGTGATGGCAGTTGCTAGTGCATTAACAGGTGTGATACACAATGGTCATTGTGAAGCGTATCCCGGCTGTGACGTAAACACAACACCACTTTCCCTGAGGCGATTTCGTAGGTCAGGAAGAGAGTCAATTAAGTAAAATTTGACTTTCATTAAACACAAAACTGAACACTTTCATGGCATGTTAGCTGCATAAATTGCTTTAATAACTCATTCAATTATTGAATAAACTATATTTATTTGATTTTATTTCCTATGAATATCACCTTTAAAGCACATTCTTCTTTAAGGCAATGCACATGCACCTCAACATCTTATCTTACAATAGATCATTGTCAACATAGAAGTTTATAAACATACCTTTCTTTTTCTAGTAACCCCAAAATAGGTCCAGGCCATTTACATTCCTTAATTCCACCCATTGAAAGTTAATCACTAGAAACAGGTGAATGCACATCAAAGGTTTCCATTGATTGAAATGAATTATGTGAAAGGCTTATTTTCATTGTTTTTTACTTTAAATGCATATTCATGAAACTATCCCCTGATCACCTCACCACTCGGGTCCACCTCTTCTGATTGGTTGATGTTGTTATGATTGTCCTGTAAGTATTTCTGTCAAGACTTAAGGAACAGATTCAAAGCTGGACATCTCAGGACTTCACTAGACTCAGACATTTAACGGATATGCTGTTTTGTGTTTTCTTTTGATTTTATGAAAAACTTCACATTTGGGCTACAAGCATGAAACCCAAGTTTCTTCATGTTATTTAAACTGTTTTTTAAAGATATTTTTTAATATCAGGGCCACATCATGCTGAGCCCCTGTGACAGTGTATGTCTTATTTGTGTTGCTATGCTGCTCCTTAATGAATCCGTGTTCTATGTGTCTATATGCAGGGTTATTACATGCAGGGAGATGTCTTTGGCCAGAGAGGAGACTTCATTACTTCCCCAGAGATCAGTCAGATGTTTGGAGAGGTAAGGACATTCTCTTAGCATACGTTGCTGCTCATATCTTTCTTTGAAAGGAATCATAAATGAGGTTGAATATTAGTTTCAGTGTATCTTGCATTCACAACTAGTGCTAAATGAAAAATCGTGTCTCAGGATATTTTAAAGTATTATTTTTACAGTTTTAGGAATGATGAAGTATGTATCATTGAATACAGTAATTAAACTAACATTGGATACTTCAACATATCAAGCAGGAAAGTCTTTTTTGCATTCTTCCGAAACATGAGAAGAGTAGAAGTAATTGTCAACAAAAATGATGTGAAAATTATTTTTTTATAAGCTCCACCGGGGCAGCACAGAGACCAGGCATCCAGAATGTCCATGTGTAGGGGCTTTGTTATGCTTATTCTAGAATTTATTGAATAAATTCAACATATTGTTTAATTCTAATAAGAAATTTCATTCATCTGTGCCAAGTTTTGGGACTGGTTAATCTGTTCTAACAGGTAATTATGATGTTGTAAATGAGTGCAGATAAAGGAAAGAGGAGAAAAAGAAGAGTGGTGGTATTTAAGGAGTTCTTTGAATATTGGTAGCATAATTGCTATTAGAAATGGCTGATGGCCCAGTGTGTGCCTTCTCCTTGTATCTTGAGGGTGGTCTTTCTCATGTTATAACTGCTATTAACCCTCTCAGTGCCATTCAATCATAATCCTGTGTCAACAACAACACCATTTATTGCCTATAGGACTGAGATGGGTAAAAGAGATGGGATATCTCCTCACCTTACCAGCTGATTGCCCTATGGATCATCCACAAATGGTCTAGACTAGATCATTGCAGCTGAGAGCCCTGTGTGTGGTCTTTCTGTAGTGATAACATAGATGTGGTATTGCCTTTCCTCGCCAGCTGATCGCCTGTGGATCATCCATGAATGGTCTAGATGAGACCATTGCAGCTGAGAGCCCTTTGCGTGGCTCTCCATGAATCTTGAGGATGGTCTTTCTGTAGTGATAACATAAATGTGGTATTGCCTTTCCTCGCCAGCTGATCGCCCTGTGGATCATCCATGAATGGTCCAGACTAGGCTGTCCTAGACCTCTCCAGCTGGTGGAGCTAGGACCAGGCAGAGGAACACTGGCAGAGGATGTCTTACGTGTAAGTGATAGACACGGCTAGGCGTACAACCAGGGCCCTGTTGCATAAACTTAGCATTGATGGTTACTTTGCTGCTACCAATGGCAACTTCAATTGAAACCTTGAATTTAATCAGCTGTCGAGCGATGTTACCATGGTAGGTACTGTACCATTGAAGACAGAGTTCCCATTAATGGTATAGTTTTATGTTAAGTAGCCCATAACTTTCTCTAGGATGGGGTGTGAGAAAAAAAAATGACTCACTAGCCCTAGTAAACATGATGTGGTTAGGGGTATTGTCTTAACATTACCAATTTCTATGTTGGTGTGGGTTGTATTGTCTCTCCCATCCATTCTTCAGAGAAAAAGGGTTACCCCCAAATCCTAATACTGTACTATGCTTGTGGATAGGACATGTGAGAGTAGGCGGTATGTTCCCTGCATATTTCCCCTCTACCAGGATTTGGGAGGGAAAGCGTTACTCCTAAATCCTATTGCTGTACTATGCTTGTGGATTGGACAGGTTGTAGTAGGCAGTATGCTGCTTGCATATTTTCCCCCTACCATTTCTTGAGGGATATTCCAACATTACTGCTTTTTGGGGTGAGGTGAGGTGGTATTTTTATGCCTCCACAATGAAGTTGCCAGATTGCATTATGTTACCGGGTTGTCTGTCTGTCCATTCTGTCAGACTGCGCAGGAAGGCAGAGGCATACCAGTCAACTGCGCACAGTCAAATTCAAATTTCTCGTCATACATGATTTAGGAGGTTGATCTGTCACACGGGGCCAGCAGGCCCTTCAAGTCACCCCTCCATAGAAGCTAGTAGGCACTGTACATGCAACAAGCAAGGCTTCTTCACCATTGGTATAGAGTACTGAAGTGGTGTCATATGAGCATGTTGTCGAGACAACTGGTTCTAAACAAAATTACTCCAGTAAGAGGTTAACAGTCCATTATTGTCTAGTCTAGTGGGCTAGGGTCGAGCACTCCCAATTAGAGTACTCGCTGTGATCATCACTGCTTGTTCTACCCGCATAGTTTATAACCAGTTGTCTTGACAATGTACTCAAATGACATCACACTTTGGTACTCTATATCACTTTATGCACCTCTTTCTTGACTTTCACCTCACCCCTGATTGTGCCATGTCTTGCTCAGGTCTTCAAACAGTTCCCTCAGCTTCCCCTGGACACGCTGACCCTTCACCTCGTAGAGGTCAGTCCCCGGATGAGCGACATCCAGTCTGCTACCCTCACAGGTGACCAACGGCCAATCACCGCGCCGGACGGAGGGGTTCTGGATGGAATCCCCTATAGGTCAGCCACTACCAGTGGGGGATTCCCTGTCAGCTGGTATACAAGCCTCTCACAAGTCCCATCCGGTGAGTACCTATCTGTAATGCCATGGTGACAACTAATCCTTCATAGAGCATATAGGGGAAAGGAGTACCATAATGCACCACGTAGCGACATCCAAAGTTTTATTTGCAGTCACGCTCGCTTCTGGTCTCGTACACTAGACTAGAAGCTGAATGTGGCTGCCTGTGCATCATGGGACCACTTTTCCTTATATGCGGTGTGGAGAATTGTGCACCTCTTTGCTTCTTGGCCCTGTTGCATAAAACTTACCATTGATGATAACTTTACTACCAATGGCAACTTCTATGGAATCCTTGAATTTGATTGGCTGTTGAGTGATGTTACCATGGTAGTTACCAGTGATGACAGAGTTACAGATAATGGTAAGTTTTATGCAACGGGACCCTGGTGTGCATCAGATATTACAACAACTCCCTGTGTGGGACGCAAGGAGGTTTTCTTTCCAGCACCCGGGAGGATGCAGTAGGTTATTCAACATGTCAAATGAATTGCACTCTGCTTTTGCGGTTGACTACATTTTGATGGATACAGATAATGTTTATATATAACCATTGCCTGCTTGCAAGGTGGCCATACTCTTGCTACAGCCATATCTAAACACAAAGAATCGTAGGAGTTGGCCTGCATCCCGTCGCAAACTGAGGACATGCACATAAAACAGACATGCTTAACCGGTTGTGAACAGATCATTCATTCTGTTTGCAATTTGATTGAACTTATCGCATTAACTCTATATCTGCCTCTGCTACTTGAACATGCAGTAAACACAATCATATAGAGTACCAGTTTATGTGGCACAGATAGGTGCTGAAAAAATATACCAAATTATGCAAAAATAGGGCCATATGTTTTAAAGCTTTATTTTGTGTGAATGGAAATGTCCTTTAGTGGAAAAACTTGTGCTATTGTTTGAGGAAATGTTTTACTTCTTGTATCTTACACTTCCTGTTAGTATTCTATTTATTTTCATTACAAAGCTATGCATAATGATGACTTATAGTAATGTCCCTATTCCATTCAGGTTTTTCTTGCTTCCTTGCTCACGAGTTCTTTGATGCCTTGCCAATCCATAAATTCCAGGTAAGATTCGTTGTTTAAATAAATTGTTGACATTATACTACAGTACTAAACTACTTGCAAAACTATTTTTAGCACAATTTTTTTTTTTATTCACTAATGTTGATTATGCATTTTCAGTGCTGTTTGATGCTGCTGTTGAGAATGTATTTGATAGTTCAGTTTTGATTAATGTTTATAATGCTTCCAACTTTTATAACTCGCAGAGAACCGCCTCTGGCTGGCGTGAAATAATGGTTGACATCAGTGAAGACGAGAAGGCCAAAGAAGAGCTGAGATTTGTTCTCTCCCCAGCCCCCACTCCTGCCTCAAATACATACATCCAGGTTAGTAACCCTCAAGTTCTAGGCAGCTATCAGAACCTTTCTGTAAATAGAGTAAATATGAGCATCTTATTCAGACAACTATCTTGGACTCTCATTGGGAGTGCCAAACACTAGCTCGCTGGACACTTTTGGATCAGTGAAAGTCTCACTTGAGTGATGTCCTTTACAACTAGAAGCCAGTGTAACAGTGGATATGCCAACGCCACTTTGCTACTCTATACAAATTTTCATCATGACCATTTAAAGAAAGTGTATTCTCTGCATATCTTTTTGGTCATTGAGTAACTTAAGGTTGTTTCTTTTAAACTTTTCCAAATATTTGCAGTGGTTTCTATTTTTTGCAACAAAGCTTTAAATGTGATCGTCACCACAAAATCAGGATAACATTGGCAGGAATTACCTTTTTTGTGGTTGCTGACTAGAAGTCTATATAGTCCGTGTTTGATCTATTGTGTTATCTTGCTGCTGCCACAACTCATAAACCAGGGAAAGTAAATCTCCTTGAACAGGGCCCCATCTTGTAAAGAGTTGCGATTGATCTGAATCGATTGCAAATCCATTCCTCTATCTTTAATGTACAGAGTTGCAATTGATGTCAATGGCAAGTCAAGTTGCAATAATTGCAATTCTTATATGAAACAGGGCCCAGTATTTGATTTTTACCAGTAAGCTGTGATATCTTTGAAATTGTCTGCACCAGCAGATAGCTGTCGACTCTTATCAACAGCTATAGTGATGGACCCCTCTTCATGCTTTTGTTGATATCTGCTGTTACCTCTTGTAGACGACAGAAACCAAGGACCACCTAGAGGTTTGCCCAGGGGCAGGGGTCATAGTTCAGGAGATGGCTGAGCGGATCTACAGCGATGGAGGGCTAGCACTCGTTGTAGACTATGGACATGACGGGACCAAAACAGATACATTCAGGGTAACTTTCAATTCTCTGCTATAAATCTGTTAATTGCTAATAAATCCAGGTCATACTCTCATGTCTTCCACATGATTTTTCTGCTTTATCAGTTGGCAGTTTGCCTGGCACTCGTTAGGTTAATATCAACTTTGTTTCTTGTTCAGGGCTTCCGGCAGCACCAGCTGCATGACGTCTTGAAGGAGCCAGGTAGTGCAGACTTGACTGCGGATGTGGACTTCTCTTACCTCAGACGCATGGTGGCAGATAAAGGTACATTCTAGGAGGCATGCTTGGCTTATAGAGTACCAAATTTGAGCATTATTGTCAAGACAACTGATTTCCAACTATGCAGGTAGAGCAAGCAGTGGTGATCACAGTGGGGACTCTAATTGAAGGTGCTTGACACTGGCCTGGTAAACCTCGTACTGGAGTGATTTTGTTTAGAACCAGTTGTCTTAACAACATGCTTATATCACGACACCACTTTGGTACTCTATAGCCATAGAATAAGCCAAGTTGTAGTTACACCATGGTTGCACAATCCACTGAATGAAATACTACTAGAATGCAGACTGGGATTTGTTCCTGAAGCTGTGTTGAGTGATGGATGTAAAGACATTTTACAGCATGCTCAAAACAACAGAAGCGTGTGCACACTGTGGAATGTCCTTTCACTACCTTCTCATAGCTTAATACCTGTTCTCGTATTTGCATGAATATTGTACTCGTCTTTGATTCGTACAATATTCATACTAGCTTGATGCAATATATCTGGTATACCATACAAGGGCATCCAATGTTACACAAATATTTATCAAATATTTCTGTAGATACAATCACTCTGCGATTCATACTTTATTTCAAAGGGAACAATTATGAACAAATTGAAGGGATATGTTTAGGATGTTATTCTCATCACACTAGCAGAGAGACAAGCATAATTTCTGCCACAGTTGAAACAGCATTCATGAAAATGCCAATAAAAGTTTTCTTTCCCAAATGAAGCATTTCTTATGTCACATTAATTTTCATTTTTTATTGAATCTGTTTGTGTTTACGAGGCTGACAGCATAAGTCTTTCATTGGGCTTTGTTTCCTGCATGGATGTTATTAGCGTTGCTATATCATTTGATATTCATTTGCCTTTATACCCCGTTTCAGCGACAACCTATGGCCCAATTCATCAGGGACTGTTCTTGCAACTTATGGGGATTGATACAAGGTTAAAGGTATGAATACTTCTCTTTCCTGTTGAATATTAAAGAGAAGTATTGTAAATTAAAATTCGTGATTCTGAATGTTTTTATTGAAATACAGAACAAATAAAATTGTCAAAACTGAATTAGTAAAATTATTTTATGATTTTTTCCTGGTTTTGGAAAAGGGGTATGACAATGGACATGATCAGCCAGAATGTGAATTCACACCTTCCTCACAAATGATTCTCATATATGTTTAATAGCAGCTGGAAAGTTGTATGTCAATGTGGATTGCATCTAACCTGTGGTAACTTTCTCCTAGCAAACAGTACATATTTTACATCTATGTGAGCATTTTCCTTCTCCAGCCTTTAACCTTGAGCTAACGGTAACTGGTTCGTCTCTGTGTGAAGTCTACGAGATGAGAAAATCTAGGAGTTAAGGGGAAAGTCCACTCTGAAACTAAATTGTCTTTCATTAAAGCAACATATTGGTAAAGATTTTAACAAAAACTATGGAAGGATAAAGTAAAAATTTTCAATTTTGCGAGTTGCTCTCCCATATGTTGCTTTTTTTCTGGTTTGTGATGAAGAATTCCATATTTTTCATAGAGGTTTCATACAGATATGTCTAATAATTGCACAGGTAAAATGGTATAGATATGTTTCTGGTTTTTTTTTTCAAAACCAAGTTCAGGGTGGACTTTCCCTTTAATTGGTTAGCAGACATGGAAGTGAGATAGACAGGATGAGTTTCATGGTTTTGTTTCTCCTTGTCCCTGCAAGGCCCTCCTGAAGTCCACTCCAGCCAAGGAGCACAAGAGCCTGATCAGCGGCTACCGCATGCTGACCGACACTGACCAGATGGGAGAGCGGTTCAAGTTCTTTTCCATCCTACCGCACCTGCACAACCAGTATGTGCCAGCAGGGTTCAGGTGACACCCGGATTGTGTTGACTAGACACTTCGACATGTGTGAGTGGGTTTGGGCTTTGTGGCGCTGTGTAGTGTTCCGGACAGCAGCTTATCAGATTGGTAGATATAATGTCTGCATAGCAATGAATATTTATCAAAAAAACATCTTTTAGTATCGCAGATCATACCTCATCTGCCCAAGCAGTATCTTCCAGCAAGATTCATCTGACAACTGGACCTTTGTGATTAGGTCTGGGTTTTGTGGCACTCTGTCATGTTTCAGGAAGTGGTTTATCAGATCTTTTACTATTAAAGATCCTACCTCATCTGCCCAATCTGTGCAACAATGTTGCACAGAATGATGGTTGCCATGGTAGTTACCATTAATGACAGAGTTAGCAGTTTTATGCAATGGGGCCCAGATATGTGGTATTACCTTGAGTGTCATGTGCAGTGAACTGTGCTTCCTTGTGTGCAAAACCGGTGAGTTGTTGAACAAGAGTGTCTTCCACCATTTGTATTTTTGAGCTTGACAGGGATGACACAATTTTAAGCTTTTCATGAAATTTGGGCCCCATCTAATAAGAGTTGAGATTGATCTGAATTGATGCCAAATTCAATCCCCTATATCTAATGTGTAGAGCTACCATTGATATCAAGCGCAAGTTGAGTTGTGATCAGTCGCAATACTTATTACTTTTTTAGGCCTGGTACATTTGACTTTGCCTGTGTTAAAACCTCTTTTTGTTAAGAATCTAAGTGATTGTCCAGAATATTATTAACCCTTTGTGTGTCAGATAAAATGCTGGATTTGTGTGTGTTGCTTGTGGAAAAAGGCACATATGGCATGCACAGAGTTGAGGGATGCTGTATTTACATTATGAAGATAGAACTCAAGTGTGCACATGAAATTATAGATGTGGTGAGGAAGAGGTGAGTCAATGGGGCGTGGTGGAAATTAGAGGAGGGCCTGTAACATAGAATTGCAGATAGAAGGCTGATGGGCATACACAAGGCACGCACAACCGTGTCACCACCTACGTACTGGGTTTCACACTTGAATGAACCTGCTGGTTCTTGACGGAATCCCTCTTATCTGCTATGATAAGGCATATATTTGTTACATTTGTAATTCAGCAACATAAAAACACAATATGATAAGGAATATACTCCTTACAATAAAAACACAAAAGTAAAACTAATAGAATATGCATGATTAATATATGAAATACCAAGTATGATACTAAAGGTCAGCAATGAATATGTATGAGCTTTAAGCAAATTAAGTGGGAATCAAATAATGAAGTGAGGCAAGAAAATATTGCTCCTATTAAAGTTGAATTAAGAAGGGCACGAATTCCCGTAAATTTTGGTTATACACACTTTATATAGTTCATATAGGCTGTTCAAACAGAGAGCATATCAGAAAACTCATTTGAACGCTCAATATTCTGGTTTGAAAGTCGATATAAATTAGCCTGTTTAGAGTCCCCGATAAGCCTTGGACGCATAGGTACACGCTGAGCGTGACGTCACGGACGGGATTTGGGTAATATCCAGTGTCTGGTATCAATACAAAAATCAGTGCAGAAAGAGAGAGAAGATTTTACCAATGTTTTTCAAAGGAAGCCATATCAAACAATTACAAATCATATATACAAATCTTTACTCTCCCTATGTAGAAAAAAGTATAAATAACGGTTTTCAAGTCTTAAATTGTGAAGTAAGATTGCAAACGATGAGTTATTAGTCAATATTTTCACTTGATTTTCTTATTTTCTACAACTTGAGAATACTAGCGTAAAGTAGATCCGGCCATCGCCACCCAGCTCATACACACTCGAGCGCGCTGCTTGCTTGAACTTGTCCAGTATACTGCATGCTATGCGTATGGGCGCTCGTGTGTGTGTGTGTGTGCATGCTTGCAGCCAGCGCACGTGTACTCTATATTTATGTTGTGACGTGATCGCGAGAAACTTGTGCATGTTGGCTTTCTTTAGCTTTGACTTTCGTTGTGCATAAAAAAAAAAAAAAGTGGTTGATAATAATGATCCACTACCATACAATACGTACATTAGGCATTGGTTATTACAAATAGTACTAATTACAAATTCAACTTTATACACATGGGAAGAAAAAATTGTTTCATTCTTTTTTTTTTTTTTGGAATCCAAATTTGAGCAAGAATAGCCTTATAATTATGGCAGTGTATACAGCCACACGCGTGTCTTTACCATCCAGCCACACGCCGCTAACACTAACAGTAATATAGCGCGTTCGCGACAGCGCTGTAGCTCTGAAAGTTTTGAGTGATACGAATCAGAGGGTTAAAAAGTCCTAGAACTCCTTAATTACTGATTTAAAATTAAAATGCGATGGAGGCTACATTGTATTGACGTTTGTAATGGAGGTATAATTTATTTTGTCGGCAAATGTCTACAACTTACCCACATTTGAGATATTTGACGTTGGATCACCGCAGTTTGCGTCTTGATTCATACCGATCGCGATCGAAAGATCTAGATCTAGTCGCTGTACAAAACAAATGGGGATGCGAGCGACTCCCATTTGTTTTGTACGACTACATCGCGATCGGTATGAATCAAGACGCGAACTGCGGTGATCCAACATCAGATATACCTCCAATACAAACGTCAATATATATACAATGTAGCCTCCATCGCATTTTAATTTTAAATCAGTAATTAAGGAGTTCTAGGACTTTTTAACCCTCCGATTTGTATCACTCAAAACTTTCAGAGCTACAGCGCTGTCGCGAACGCGCTATATTACTGTTAGTGTTACTGTTAGCGGCGTGTGGCTTTATCCCCCGATAGGTGTTCTGGATATAACCACATGCGTGTGGCTGGATGGTAAAGACACACGCGTGTGGCTGTATACACTGCCTATAATTATAGGGTCTATGTGTACTAACAAGTTATCTAAAAAAGTATAAAAAAAAATCTATGCCTGTAGTCTTTTGTAGATCTATGCAGTGTAATTCAATTACTAATTGTTAGAAATAACCTCCAACTTTGTCTCATTATGCACCGTAACTATTGTTAGATCTACTTATAAATGCCTACCTTTTTTCTGAAATATGACGTTCGTTGTCGTTTCGTTGGTTTCGAGGCTGAGTCTGATGCAAACAGCATTTTTCCACTTCCAAAACTTGATGACTGAGGAGGGTAGTCAGCCACATCTCGCGTTGGTGTTGTCGTAGGCTCAGCTACAGGCACAGCTTCCTTGCTCTTGGACATGTTGGATGTTGAATCCGATGGCGATGCCGATGGCAAAGATGAGCTAGGTCCACCAGTAGACGTTGAGGCAGCTGAACTGTTAGTGTTAGTGAAAATGTGGGGGACAGCATCTGGCAGCAGTTTCGGAGGATTTTTCCGCAGACCCATCTCATACATTCGGAACTGAGTTTGATCATACTGAGATGAATCAAAGTGTTTGCTACATACACAAATTCTTTTCATGCGAGTGTGGTCAAAGACCCGATGGGTTTTGATAAAATTGATCCATCTCATCTGAAGAGGCGAGTATCTCCCAGTCCCACCATCACTGGGTAGAGGTCCAGGCACTGCGTGTACTGTCGTTGTCTGGTAAGTCGACCCACAGTTCATCACCATACAGCGATCTCCCGATGACTTTTTCTTCCTTGTTTTTTCACCTTCCATCGTATCTTTAGAAATCCCAGGATCCTCTCCACTCATACCGCAAACTCACAAAGAAATTATACTTCCGTATACTTCTCAGCCTCTTGAGTGATTTATGTATTTAGGCTAGTTTGGAACTTTGAAGCAGCAAAGATTGTAAGACGGCACATAACATAAGCAATATCAAGCGAAAGAACACTTTACTCACTACCCACGGCCACCGGCGCGGCTACTAGGCACACGCCAGACGCGCGGGCGGCAAGCGCAGACCAATTCCGCTGGCGACGTGTTTGTTTTGGGTTTTTTGTATTCTTCAACCGCATCACACGCGGATGGATATTCTACAATAGCGTCCGCTAACGTGATCGACCGGTGAGAATATCTCGCTCAAATTTTATATTATTTATCTTGAAATTAATCTTTAGGTATATTGCATCATTTTGAGGGTGTTTACATACGTTGGAGAATAAATACGACCACATATCTGCGTAGAGCATTTTCTATTTCACAAGTTCTCGCACACATATAATCACCAACTGATTGCCAGATGCACTGATTATTACATTGAATTTACAATTTTGTCTGTCATCCGCGGTGTTGAAGTCGAAAGACAAGGCAGTAAAATCGCTTCAAATGAGAAATATTGGAACACTAGAGACACATCATTGACTATATGACATTGCTTAATTCTCATTTATTTCCAAAAATCATTCACATAAAACCATAACAATAGAAGAAAAGTTCTGACGTGAAAGTAAATTCATTCATAATTGTACTAGCGTGTATGTCTATGCACACAATATACTGCACTGCTCGCTTTGTTTACTTTCTCACTGTGACCCAAATCCCGTCCGTGACGTCACAGTGCTCGAACAATAGTCTCGAGTACTCATCGCCGGAGCGATCAGAGAAAATATGGTGAGGGATAAATCGTCTAAATTTAATATTCTAAGCTTATTTTAGGGGGTTAAAAGGTCTCTCATAGGTAAGCTAGTGTCATAAGGATGATATTAATGCAAATATCTCATTATTTGGGATCGTCTTCTTAATTCAACTTTAACTCTTTACGTGGTTCATTCACACATTTGTACAATCAGCGGATCAGCGTACATGCAAAATCACACAGATGCACGCACGTCTATCATGTGTTTGTACACATAGGTAGGTAGTAGATGAAAATCAATAAGTGAACAATAGGTAGTATAAATAAGAGTGAATGCCATTAAAATGATTACTGTCTCTGTCTCCAGAGCGTTCACCGTCTGCTTATTGGGAGTGAGCCCTTATCTATTGAGTAATACACCTCTTTACAAACTCAAGTTTGCTTCCCGTCTGTCTCAACAAGAATGGTGTTTGTGGTTTCAACAGAAAGCTTATATCATGACCAAAATTTTATTTCAACTGGAACACATAACAAGTTCTACCCTACAAAATGAAGAATCATAAGATAATGTCAAAATGTTAATTTTTCTATCCAAGCAATGATAAATAACACAAGTGTAGTAATCATTTCAAAACTAACGAATAATCTGAGGGGGCATTTATTTTTCTTAAACTTTCCTTCATAACATTTTCAGAAATAACAATCACATAAAAAGTTAAGGCCATTGGAATGCAACACATTGTCCTCAGACCAGATGAAAACTGCACCCTCCGAATTAATGTGCCGCAGAGTGGCCTATCGTATAACATGCCTAAATATATGAATTTTGAACAAATTCAATGAATAGAACTAAAATATAATTACATGCAGGCCTCGAAAGTCACCTGTTTTAGGGGCAGGCAACTTTTAGTTTTGGGGGGCACTTTTTTCTCTTTTTTCAAGGGCAGCAAGTTAGGTCAGAGGGGCACCAAGGCAAAAACTGACAATTATGAAAGGGCACCAAGGCAAATCCCCAAAATATGAAAGGGCTCCCAAACCCTTGGTAATACAAAGTAAAATTAAGTAAAGGGATTATTAGCAATGAACGATGGTGGATGAACACCTACGGCGGCTCCTGTTTCTGGTAACACTAGATTAGTCGAATACAAAACGGAGGTGAGCCCTCTTACAGTTTGAAAGAACTCACCTCATTTTGGTTTAGTGTAGACCACCTCTTAATCAATTCTTGAATGAAGAAGAAAAATTGCTGCTATTTTTTAAAGAAGACATGGGATACCATTATTCATAGATATATTCTGACTGGAGCTCAGTTGTTTTGTTGATGGAGAGAAAGCACTGGTTGAACCTGGAACAGAAAATGACCTTGGTAGCTGCAGCTTCCTTCTCTTGTTTCTGAGGACAAAGAAAGAAATATATGGTTTTCTTTCTCAGGTACATGTAGACATAGTAGGCAGCTGATATTAGACTAGAGAGCAGTCTGAAGTTGAAGATGAACTTGGTAGCAGTTTTCTTCTCCTGTTTCTGAAGACAATGAAAGAAATGTCTGGTTTTTCTTTCACAGGTGCATGTACTATAGTAGGCAGCTGGTGGTAGACTAGAGAGCAGTCTGAAGTTGACATCATGATCAAGTATGGAAGATGAACTTGGTAGCAGTTTTCTTCTCCTCCTGTTTCTGAAGACAAAGAAAGAAATATCTATTTTTCTTTCACAGGTACATGTAGACATAGTAGGCAGCTGATGGTGGACTAGAGAGCAGTCTGACATTGACATCAAGTATGGAAGATGAACTTGGGTGCAGTTTTCTTCTCCTACTCCTGAAGACAAAGAAAGAAATATCTGTTTTTTTCTTTCACAGGTGAGGTACATCCTTGCGAGTAAGAACAGCTGACCACATTTCCCTTGGTTCATCTCGCATGTGATGCCTGCTGATGGTAGACTAGAGAGCAGTCTGAAGTTGAGGATGAACTGAATTGATTATTCTAAATCCATTTCTTCTTCTGACGATGATGATGAAGGGGCAGGCTTTCTTTTCCCGTAGGGCTTCATGTGGGGGCGCCTCTTGTCACTAAACCACCTCTCCACTGAAGAAGCTGGAGAAAACTCTTCTACTGGGTGGCCCTTGGTGATAATGCGCAGAAGGTCTTCAATCGTGCTTGTCTTGAGGCTCAGTCTCCAATCACCCTGACATCGCTTAATTGTTGAAAACTGTCGCTCTTCTTGAGATGTGGCCGTTGGAAGAACCAGCAAAATCCTCAAAAGAATTGATTTGACATTAGAAGTAACAACATGAAAAAAAATCTATTTGAATGTATCCCTTCAAATCAAAGGCTAGATCTAGCTTGTAATGAAATCTACAAGCACACATGTAATTCCAACATACACACACCAATTACATAAACAAAAATTACATAAATGAAATCACGCACTCATGAGCAGCACACTAAATTCATTTCCAGGTAATGCTAACAGAGTCTGCAAGCAGACACTAGCATGGATTGTAATGACCAGGCTCTCCAACGCCAGAGGCCAGGGTCAGTTCATGACAGCCAAGTGATAATGTGCACATGTTTGATAAACACACGTGAAAGACACATAGAGAGAAAAGTTCCTTAAAACATCTGTAAAACTTAAGTCCATCATTAGATCCCTGTTTAGGCTGACAAACCGGGATATCAAAGATCATATCAATTTTCGAATTTTTGATCGAGCCAGACACATGTAAACTTTACGTACGCAGATTTACATGCTATACGACATGCTTATACACGGGACGACTGGACAAGTAAACGATTACTTCACATCATCAGTAGATAATTAAATAAGCACGTCGTGATCACTTAACTTTTGATAAAGAAGTCCAAAGTTCGGCATTGATCCGCCGCCTTCTTGAGCTCGGACTCTTGCAGGGCTTTCCTACGATGGGCCCGCGGCATGATTAGGAATTTCTTGTCCTCGTGAAACTCTGAAATTGCTCGATCTAAAACTACTTGTCAAATACAGCCTCAGATCAGGCTAGCGCTAATTTAAAAATATCTGGGGGCCGGGGCCGGGGGCATCGTTCCCGCCCCGCGCGACCGCGCCTTGGCCTCGTGCGCGTGCCGAAGGAGCTACAGCGCAGCCGTGTCAGCAATAAACTTGCACCTGCGTTAGAGCGCTTTAAAAAATAAGTCTATGGCATGCAAGTGTTTAAACGTGGGGGACTCGGATTGGTTTCCAAAAAGACACCATGTGCCGCTAAAGCTCCCAAACCCATACCCCCATTGGCGGCGGAAACATTAAAAAATTTTGTTTTGTTTGTTTTTTCATTTGGCCGTAATGCCCTTTTTGTCATGTTTCAAATATTTTTTTTCGCTTTCTCGAATAAAGCCAGACAATTTATTTTTCTTCAAACGCAAATCGATAAACTCAAAACAAAATCATTCGCTCGTATTCATTCACAATCTAGATCAACGAGCCGAAACTTCGCACATGGAAAATAGCCGCAATGGCACATTGCGTGTAATGTAACAGCCTGTGTCAACTTTCCCCCCGCTGTAAACTTTACTTCGATGTACGTACGTTGACACGAAGGGCACAATAATACGAGGGATTGAGAGCAATAAATGGAATGTCCATTGCATTTGTTTACGAAAACTCTCCCATCGCATTTACCCCCCTGAAGTTGTACTCGGGTACGTAACGTACATAGGCTATTGGGACGAAGGTACGAGGGAGTGAGTTCGGGTAATAGAATGGCAGCGTGTTTACAAAAAAAAATCCCATTCACTGCGGTGCGAGCATGCAACTGAACCGACACTGCTCTGATGCGCTTGTGAATCGAAGCTGTTATTAGTTTGGTGCGAAAAAATGTTGTTTCCGTACATTTAGGAGAAAAGGGCATTACGGCAAACTGAAAAAGGGGACGGCTACAAGTTGCCGTAAGTATCATAATTTTGAGAGGGGCGACACGGCAAGTAGAGGGGGCATCGCGTCAAATTGCCTTTTGCCGGCCGGGTAATTCGAGCCCTGTTCATGTATTCTGCATCATTGATAATAATAATGGTATTTATTGAAACAATCACAAATGATATCACAATATTAAATGTATTTGCATTGGGAATTATGTAAACAAAACTGACATCAAATGAACTGACTTTGCATTAGCTGTTGTCTTACCTGTGAAAAGTAATCCTCTTTCACTATTTCCACCGGCGTCCCGATTAGTACATTCAGAAGCAGTACATAACGGCATCTTTAACTTTCTATCACGTCATACATTCACATTGAAAAGTGCTTGATCTGGTAATTTTCAGTAAGAATTGACACTATTTGCGTGAACGCAATCTACTTCGGTTTTAGGTTTCTTGGGGGAAGTTGGCGTGCAGAGGCACAACTCCCGGTGCTTCAACACGAAATAGGCCAATCAGCGTTATTCTTCCTATCCAGTCAGTGGAGAGATCAGTGGCCTGGGCCAAGTAGTCATGCTGCTCTGGAGTGCTTATCACTAGGTAATGAGCATTGCTGACCTTTATGCCTGCTATGATAGAAATGTGTTACACCTCGTGAATATGCATTCGCATGAAGTCATTTTGAACTAAGGAATGAAAATAATCGCTATTCGTTGACGTTTCCGGACATTGGTGAATCAGATGGGAACTGGAAGATCTCTTTATCAATCAATATATTGGAATTTTAAAAAGAAATGAATTATTCTGCATTGGCTGATAAAATACACACTGTGTTCCAAATGAATGGGTCAAAGAGAGAACATGAATTCTCAAAGTCAAAATTATCAAGTAATGATGGCTTTGTAAGAAACTGATTTGTTATTGTTTTGGCCTACTTTCTCAGATCATTGAATGTTGATCTGTGTCTGTATCTAGCCTATTTCTCTCCACTGCTGAAGGAAGGCCTCCTCATCATTTTTTCATTTTGATCTATCTTGTGCCGTTCGTTTCCATGTCACACTGCCAATCCACCTCTACATTGCCTGCCTCTTCTTCTGGTGTTAGCTCTGGGGCTTGACACCAGAAGTATCAGCAGTTACAGATTTCCTAGTTCTATTTGTAGAGCTGGGCCCGTTCCGGCCATGGGCGTTACAGCCTCTCTTTCTTCTCAAATCCATAAATGATGAAGGGTGTGTGCCATACCACACTGGCAGAATTGGTAGAGGTCGAATGAGTTCCTTGGACTCCAACCTGATGTAAAGGAACTCTTAGTCAGATCTGGTTTTTAATTCTGACAGGGGGTCCGGCACCCCCTCCTAACCCTAGAGCTGATGCTCTAGCGTGGGTTGCCCGGATTAGTCGCCGAGCACTCGACCGTGTAACAAGTAGCACTGGATTACACGATGACCAGTGGCAGGACTAACCTGACCTGATCTGGTGAATGTTGAAAGAACATAAAATTGCAACTACAATGAACCTTCATCAGAACATAATTGAGATGTACCTTGGCATTCTTTCAAAGAATCATTTTTCTTTTGTAATACTCTATACTTTGCAGATAAAATGTTCCAGTTCTCAATTAAATCTCTAGCAGTCAGATTCTTAAGGTACATAAATATTCCAAATTTGAATTCACTTGTAGTGCTTACAGAGAGAATACCATGAAACTTGTTAAGAATCCTAAAGAGTAGATTTGGGACCCACTTAAAATCATTTAAAATCATCTTCACTCGTTTTTTAAATATTTCAAGGAAAAACTCGGAAAGCATGAGATAACAAAAACCCTCTCTCCTCTCGACAAACCTTACATAGATAAATACTGTTGTCGTTCACTTTGAAAATGTTTCCTTTGTTTTCACATCGCTGTCATCATCATCACAATTAAAAGTAGAATTGAGTTCCTTTTCTAAACTATCTAGTATTTGTAATTTGGCAATATGAATTGCTTATCGGTAACAGGCAGGACATGAGAGATCCATATTCTGCTTGAAAGGTTGAATTGACTTCTCTCCAGTCATTGATATTTGCTTGTCATTCAAGCAAGAACAAGAATATTTTTTTGCTTTAATAATGCATTCACACACGGCACAACTTTTTGACTGAATCGACACAAAATAATCTGATACTTGGCACCTATGAATATAAATATAATGGATCAGGAAGCTCTTGTATTTCCAGGGAGAAAATCTTATTGAAATCATTTACAGTACAAGCTTTCATTTCAACCTCTGTTGAAGCACAGCACAATGAATAGTGAAAGAGAAAACATGGAGACTGGAATAGGTGTTTTTTTTGCAAGTGCAAGGTTACTTAACTTTTTTGCCTACAAGCATTACATATACAATCATTATCTTTCAAATCAGGATGTTTGACTTCATTATTGACACAAGTTCTGGAGATTTAATGACCCAATTCAAGTTGCCGTTTAGCAAGGGCAGTGTCATGTTCAAGGACCACTGGCCTTGACACACTATGGTCAAGCCCATTTAGGATGCCAATGAGTTTGGCTGAGCCTGTCAGATGCCATACTGCCATTCCTAGAGCATTATGCTTTGGTAATACACATCTCCCTCTTTGTCTTCAGGTACATGATGTCTTGTGCTAGGAAGAGAATCTTTCGTTCATCATCATGTGACACTCCTTGACTGACTCCAGATATCCATGCTAAGAAATTGAAAAGCTGCGAAGGAACAAGCCTCTTACTCTGCTCAATGGTTAAGTAGTCTGATGTTGGAGGCCAGGTTGTCTTCAAGTCCACACCCTCTAGTGCATTCTTGATGATTCTGGCAGCCATATAGGTTGGTCATGGACTGACCAACCGCTGCCTGCTTGTCCAGGCCAAGGAGGTCCTCCTTTACGATGGCTGCCACTGGCTGAAACACCTCCTCCTTGGCCCCCCTCTTCACGGCTGCCAGGAGCTTCAGGGTGGCCAGCCTGTTCGGGTCGGTAGGGTAGCAGTGCCGGTACTCCCCACACCTGAAGCCACCTCTCTCCTCCTTTATGCTGGCCTGGCATGTTAGCTCCTTGTTCCTTACGGAACACCTTGAACAGGAAAGATAGAGAAAATTGATAATTTACAGGCTCGTCAAATACATTCATGTATGTCATCTATTAAATAAACTTGAAAGGGAAACACATCTATATGATCTTTGTATCAAAATGACATTGACAGTTACATACATAAGAGCAAACAATTTTCACATCTTTAAATCAAGTAAAATATTACATCTATCACATGAAATTGAACAAATATGAATACATCATAAATCTTAAGTGATGTTAATCCTATTCCTTATCAAACTCCTTGAAAGAGGAACAAAATGACATTTACATCTCAGATTTTACATCGATCACACAACATTTAAAACATGAATTTACTTAAGTGGTGTTGATCTTATGTTTTACAGGACACTTGGAGAGACACGGGAAAACAACAATTAACAAAAATGATTGGTATTACAGTTATCGCACGCACTTTCGTATGTACACGGTACTTCATATCTGAAGTGATGTTGACATCTTATTCAGAACACAGAACACCTAAAGAGACCACAACAAAGAAAAAAAACAATACACCAACCAATTGTCACATGATTTCAATATTACACCTCTCACACAAACAGTATTTCTCCATGTTTACTCATCAAATTGTTGAACATGACAACTTGTCTTGAAATGCTTTTTGATGGAATGCGGTGAAGCTCTGGACTTGATCCTGCTTGTGGCACTCTTCTAATACATTCTTGTTGAATGTTGTTAATGCTTGAAGTGGAAGAAATAATTGGTTGTTGCATGATGTAGCAAACGCAGAGGAGAGTGACGTTTCGTCTGCAAGCAGCTAGACTTCATCAGGCGATGAGCAAAGACGATGCTGGGCAATTCCACAGTTTGGTTAAAGTCATGTAACATGAGCACGTTCTTGGGATAGTTCGATTGATGCTGAGAGATCCAAGAGGTCTTTCAAGGATATTTGCTTCTCGAGTGCACGCCTTCTCAGCTGTCCTGACTTACAGCCTGTGATGATTTGAGTAACAAGTTCTCGCTCAACATCACCAAATTCACACTTCTCAGCTTCCTTCCTTAGACGTGTACAGAACTGCGAGACATTTTCATCTTGTTGATTTTCATCCTGCGGAAGAGGATTGTTTGGTAGACAACGTTCTTTTGGGGAACGAAATGGTTCGTTAAGGCATCTCTCACTTTATCATAGTCATTTTCAGTCCCTGTGTCACTTAGTGTATCAAATATATTTTGGAGCAACTCATCTCCATAATGTAGTAGCAGAGCCCTTTTGCGCTTGGGTGTTGTGATGTTAAATCCAACCATAGCCCTTTCAAAACGCTTCAGATAAAGTTCCCATCGCTGGCTAAGCGAAGAGCTGTCCCCGTGTGGGTCGAATGGGAAGATGACGGGCATAGACATTGTGTGATGATCGCGACACAAAAACACTGAGTTCGGAGCGGAAGGTACCAAGAAAGTCACTAAATGTAGTTCACCTACGTCACCATTATAATATAGTTTATGTTGTACCCGGACAGAGAATCAGATGAGTCAGGATTACCGGTTTATTTGGTATTTATTCAACGAACTTGAACACAACATTCTGCTGACTGGCAGACATGTTAGCTGTACCACCTTCGCCGTAGATGGTGGTATTGACTGTTAATATCTTACAACATTACAACAAGGTCCGCATGAATGAGGAAGCTACCTTCTGGGGGGCAAGCCACAATTTGTGGTATGGTGTCCAGGTTCTCAACGAGCTGAACGTCTGGATCAGCATCTGTTTCCGCATCCACATGCGTGTCACCATCGGTGTCTGCAGTCTCAGAGCCTGTCACAGCCCACTCCTCCAGTTCTTGTGAATTTGTATCTTCCTGATAGGATTGAAATAAGATAAACAAATATGATACATTTTTGTACATATTGCAAATAAATTTTACATATTCTTTTCATTCATGAAATTGAAGGACACTATATTATTCCTTTAAATACTTTTATCTACATTTACTATTCTTACAGCTGTTTACACCATGTCATCATTAGGTGGCTGAAGAAATGCCTACTACTCTTCCTTGTTTCTAAGTAGCTCTATTATAGTCCAGAGTTGACCACTTATCTTAACAAGGTCCTCATGAATGAGGCAGCTAGCTTCTGGGGGGCAAGCCACAATTTGTGTTATGGTGTCCAGGTTCTCAACGAGCTGATCGTCTGCATCAGCATCTGTTTCCACATCCACATGCGTGTCACCATCAGTGTCTGCAGTCTCAGAGCCTGTCACAGCCCACTCCTCCAGTTCTTGTGCATTTGTGTCTTCCTGATAGGATTGAAATAAGATAAACAAATATGATACATTCGTGTACATATTCTTTTCATTCATGAAATTAAAGGTCACTATATTATTCCTTTAAATACTTTTATCTACATTTACTATTCTCACAGCTGTTTACACCATGTCATCATTAGGTGGCTGAAGAAATGCCTACCACTGTTCCTTGCTGCTAAGTAGCTCTATTATAGTACAGAGTTGACCACTTATCTTAACAAGGTCCTCATGAATGAGGCAGCTACCTTCTGGGGGGCAAGCCACAATTAGTGGTATGGTGTCCAGGTTCTCAAAGAGCTGATCGTCTGGATCAGCATCTGTTTCCGCATCCACATGTGTGTCACCATCGGTGTCTGCAGTCTCAGAGACTTTCACAGCCCACTCCTCCAGTTCTTGTGCATTTGTGTCTTCCTGATAGGATTGAAATAAGATAAACAAATGATACATTTGTGTACATATCGAAAATACATTTTATTTATTCTTTTCATTCATGAAATTAAAGGACACTATTTTTTATATTATTCCTTTAAATACTTTTATCTACATTTGCATCAGCATCTGTTTCTGCATGTGTGTCACCATCGGTGTCTGCAGTCTCAGAGCCTGTCACAGCCCACTCCTCCAGCTCTTGTGAACTTGTGTCTTCCTGATAGGATTGAAATAAGATAAACAAATATGATACATTTGTGTACATATTGCAAATAAATTTTACATATTCTTTTCATTCTTGAAATTAAAGGACACTATATTATTCCTTTAAATACATTTATCTACATTTACTATTCTTACAGCTGTTTACACCATGTCATCATTAGGTGGCTGAAGAAATGCCTACTACTCTTCCTTGCTTCGAAGAAGCTCTATGATAGTACTGAGTTGACCACTTATCTTAACAAGGTCCTCATGAATGAGGCAGCTAGCTTCTGGGGGGCAAGCCACAATTTGTGTTATGGTGTCCAGGTTCTCAACGAGCTGATCGTCTGCATCAGCATCTGTTTCTGTATGTGTGTCACCATCGGTCTCAGAGCCTGCCAAAGCCCACTCCTCCAGCTCTTGTGAATTTGTGTCTTCCTGATAGGTTTGAAATAAGACAAACAAATATGATACATTTGTGTACATATTGAAATATTTAGCAATATTGAAAATACATTTTATTTATTCTTTTCATTCATGAAATTAAAGGACACTATATTATTCATTTAAATACTTTTATCTACATTTACTATTCTGTGCTTAGCAGTGATAGGCCTAATAGGCATCTGTTGAATGTAAATGATTGTTGATGAATGAATCGATTGAGTAATGTGATGTGATTATTCTAATTATCTTGTAACAAAGATAGGTGGGGAAGATGTAAGATGATACTTCAACACTTATTTCATTTTATATGATAACATTAAAAAGACTTCCACTGCTATCTTGTTGAAACTCTGTTGGATGTAGAGAAGTAGCTATCTTTCTATAACATGGCCTGAGATTCTCCCCAGTCTGAATGAACAATACTGCATACACACATAAAAAAATATATATTTAACCTACCCCCCTATTTTGGGAGCTTGCTAACCCCTCCTTGACTTCTGGAGCTATGGCCTCCAACACCTTCTCACTCAGGAAGTCTATTGGTGTGGGTGGTCCGCCTCCTAAATATTGAAGAGTAAGGCTAGAATTAATACACATGCAATCAGCAATTACTTAAACACAATTCATGTAAAGTAACAATAAAAAACAGGAGCACAGCAAATCAGAACATTATATGCTCAGAGCAAAAGCCACTCATGAAGGTGATAGTGTTTATGAGACGCGGTTATGGTGGTCCACCTCCTAAATATTGAAGAGTAAGGCTAGGATTACTACACATGCAATCAGCAATTACTTAAACACATTTCATGTAAAGTAACAATAAAAAACAGGAGCACAGCAAATCAGAACATTATATGCTCAGAGCAAAAGCCACTCATGAAGGTGATAGTGTTTATGAGACGCGGTTATGGTGGTCTGCCTCCTAAATATTGAAGAGTAAGGCTAGGATTACTACACATGCAATCAGCAATTACTTAAACACAATTCATGTAAAGTAACAATAAAAAACAGGAGCACAACAAATCAGAACATTATGCTCAGAGCAAAAGCCACTCATGAAGGTGATAGTGTTTATGAGACGTGGTTATGGTGATCAAAATGCAGTGCTACTGTACTGAAATCCCCTTCATTGAAGTGCAATTGCAACCATTGTAATCATAATATAACACAATCATATTGCAATGTCAGTGGATGCCAATTCTCAGTGCAATTTGCTAAGCTGATTTCCAAGTATGTGTGTACTAGGTTTGAAGCTCACAACTCCTATTAAGGTGAATAAAAAGAAACAAGCCAGAAAACAATTTCAGGCATTATGACATAATGTGGCCTATTTTAAGGGTTTTAAGCAAGATCAATCCTAGCTCTCTCATCTAATCATCCCCTATAATTTACCTCCCTGGTCATGTCTCACACACTCAAAATAAAATTCCCACGTTAGAATGCGAACGACAACCATACGTTATGATTCTGTATGTATATGTGAAAAGACAATTATGGAAGCATCCTCACCCATCAGTTTGGTCTTGGCAGCGACCTTAAGAGCAGAGCGCTGCCATTTTCGTTTCAGCTCCCTCCAGTCCCTCTCTGGGCCTCCCTGGCTCCTGAGGAGGAGGGCGAGCTCCTCCCACGCTTTCTGCTTCCTCTCCTCCACCTGAAAATAAAATTTCCGTCTTAAATTCATGCTGCATTAACATAATTCATGTATCATGAAATCGATAATTTGATTTTAAAAAGATATATTTTTAACACAATCTGAGACACCATAACATGGCACAACTATCTATATTTATAATCATTTATTCAATCATTTCGTCTTTCATTTTCATTTTTTCTTCATTTCGTGTACTGTAAGAAAGAAGGGAAGCCTTATTTCTACTATTACATAGAAATATTATTTTTAAGGTCACAATTCATTTCAACATCATTTTGACATACTTATACCATAATTCAAAAAATAATTTTATAACAAAATGTAAGCTACCTTCACTCCGCAATATCCTGCCTTCCCAAAGAGGTCTAGAGTTCGCCTCTTGACATAGTCGACGATTTTCAGCTGTTCTTCTTTCGTGTAGTTTACCTGCCTCTTCCTCGACCTCTGCTTCTGGCTTCTGGATTGTGCATGTTGAACAAGAATTTTTTTAAATCACACACAAAAAAATGTGAACTAAACAGCACCTCAAACAGACAATTGTACATGTTATAACAAATGATTAATCTATTCTATACTTGTAAATTTGATTGATAATTAATGGTAAGACAGGGGTTAGGGTAAAACAAGGGTTAGCTTGGAGATTCAACATGTAGTATTAAAACACAAATTATGTATACAAATGGGAGGGAGAGAACTCACATACATTAATTTGCCTGTTTAAATAAAAGTGGTATTTCTATGGTATAACATTGCACATTTTCTGTATGGGATGACTGTCTCAAATTGCACTTATTGGAATCATATCACCTATTTTGCATTATGGATAATAAATGAAATCAGTCAAAGCAAAGAAGGAGTTGCAATTTTGCAGGTCCAAAATTGTTTTCGTTGAAAAAGAAAATGGAATGTATTACTGTACTTCTCTCCCAACAATAGCGTGAAACTGACTGAGCAGAATCACTTTGTTTACGTTGCAAGTAGGTTTTGGGTTGGTCATTCAAAACCTAGCGAATCACTGTACAACGTAATGTGCTATATGAATGCACTATGGGCACTTTATAATGGTGCATTTTAAATACTTTTCCTGGTATTTTGGTGAGTGAAGCTATAATTTGTGCAATTTTTTTACGGTATATCTCAATTCAATTCAATTCAATTCAATTCAAATTCAAATTTATTCTATCAGTCATAAAAAATACATGAATATACAGACTTTTGATAAAACATGGGATTAGGAGCCCCTGGAAATTCAAAGGAACTTGTAGGAGAGGGCACCACCATGACATACATATAGTACAAATCAATTTAAACCATACAGGGAAAGAGAAAGAAAAAAAAAAAAAAACACTAAAGTGCACTGCAAGAACACGCTATCCAGATATTAAAACCACCGCTGCCCAGAAACAATAGCAGTCAGAGCCAAGGACACAGACAGCGCCGGTCAGAAACTGAGATAGCGCCCTCACAGTGCAAAAAACAAGTATGGTATAGTAAAAAGATATTATAGGGACTTACGGTATGCTATTCATTAGTTAATTTGGCAAGATTTTCATATTGACACAACAATTCATATTTCAAGAGTTTTTTAAATCTATTTACAGATTTACTTTGTTTAATATCATTATTCAATTCATTCCATAGTTTAATTCCCCTACACCGCAAAGAATTTTGAGTAATTTTAGTTTTTTTTTTTTTTATTTATGTATTTATTAAAATCAATACATAACATGTAATACACAATATATAAACAACTCTTTAAGGTTTGGAAATAAAACAGATCAATGAGAATTAAAATATATATACACGTGATTGAAATTATTAGAAAAAAAAAGAAGTAATTATAACAATAAAAGCAAGGCAGAGTATGCAATATGCCATTACCAAAAAAGGACATTGAAAAATAAGAATAAAAAAATCAAAAATATATATTACACATGGAAAAATCAAGGAAGGCAAGCACAAGATCGAACAATTAAGGGCTTCAAATCAAAAACACAGCCCTGTGTATGAGTGCTAATAACCTAAAGAGGGAGAACACTACAGAACACAAATCCTAACTGACAAAACTAGTAAAAAATAGATTAGAAAACATTGTTCTAAAAATAGAAGTACAGATTTGAATATTTTTCAAGAGGACATTACTCTTCCCACTATCTACATTAACTATGTTGCCCTTTATCTACATACATGTAGGATCAGAAAAGTAAAATATGACATAGTGTGAACTACTGTTTTACAAATTAAAAATACCATAAAGATGGAAACATTATAAAGAAAGCATTAAAGATAACAAAAAATGACAACTACCACAAGTATCGAGTATAGCTTGTAATGTAGGCCCTGTGCCAGCTGCATACTTCAGTAAAACCTCAGTAAAAGGAAAATAGTACAAAATTTTTAAAGCTGAATCTCAAAACCTTATACATGTATGTTAACCACTCAATGCAGCGGTTAAGAGGAATCAGCCAACAATGAATAGTTTTCCTTCTGAGTTACGAATACCAATCCTTGGAGGGAATAAAAAGAAAGGCTTCTTTCCCTCCGATTTCAGTCTCTTGAGGTCATATAGTTTGTTTTTTATTTTTTGCAAGATCCGCTTCGAGAAGTCTTCAGAAACGTAAACCTTCGCACCCTTGAAGTTGAAATCCCTCTCTTTAAATTGTGTGATGCACGCCTTTCTGACCTTTTCTCTCACCGAATATGACGAAAATGCAACATTGATGATCCTTGGTTTCTCAGATACAGCACCAGTAGATCGAGAAGGGGTTCGATGGCACCTCTCCAAGGTTATTATTCATTACAAAAGGATTAATTTTAAGAATTTGAACATTGGCATATGGAATATTCTTACTCATATGAAAAAACTGCTGGAGAGTCCATAAGAACTCATCATCCTCAATAACATGATTGAAAGGAAAGAGTTGTTCATTGCACTTTGCACATATCAAATCAAACGAGCCAAACTGAATATGGTCGAGGTCAAATATAACTTCACAGGTACAACATGATATTCTTCTAGACATGTAGGTACATGTAGATGAAAGAGAGTTAAAAATTCAAATAACACCTAAAATGGGGGGAGGGACAACAACAAATATCAGAAAAATCAGGAAAATTAAGCACTGAATGATTTGGAAATTAACAGGTAAGAAGACAACCAAGAGTCTGAGAAAAGAATGTGATAAATATTGCCAGAACTAAAGTGTTATAGACAGTATGATATATAAATGTGTTTGTTTTGAAAGACGATGGCAAGAAGAAGGCATTTAATACTGATTCCTGCCAAGTTTCCTGCCAAGTTTCATGACTTTTGCAAATGGGCTCCCCTTAAAGCTACCTGACTCTCAATCAATCAATGTCCATTAATATCTTCACCCAAATTGATCTTATGATGCAAATGGTCACAATCTCAAGTTACCTTGCCCCCACGATTCTCAGGGACTTCAGTGACTTCAGACATAATTTAGGAGTGTTGATGATCTTGATCCTGCTGAAATAGAAATTAGAAGAGACAGAAACAAAATTACAACTTACTGCATTGTGTGATCGAATCGAAGTAAAGGAGGTTCTTCAAACTGCACTTGCTGCATAATTAATAGGCGTATAAGAACGCAAAAGGGTACATGTTTATTTTTACGTGTATTTCGGCTTAGAGAAGCGGAGTATACTGTTTACACAATTCTATGCAACACTAGATTACTGCATGCTACTCCTCTGTAAAAGTATGCCTAAGCTATGTTGGCCCTACCTGAGATTATGTGAATGAGTAACAGAATAAGAAACAAAGCCATATCAAACTTGAAGTAAGAGAGTTTTTGTCTTCTGTTCACAAGAACTCTTCTTTACACCAATTTATATTCTAACCTACACAATACAAAATGCAAATATATCAGGGTAATCAAGTTATGCACAATAGCTAAATCAAGCTTACTTTCACAGTCTTGCGATTTGTTTAGCTTCCTCCTTTTAGCCTCTGTTCACCTGGCAAGAATTGATTCGCAGCCCGAAGGCTGAATTGGGTTCGATTCATAATTGGGACATGTAGAGTATGAATAGCTTGACACACAATTTACATAAAAAGGTTATTACGATATTGTAAACAAAATTGCACAAGAATGTTTAAACATAATACTTGCTTATTAAAAGTGTAAACAAATACTGCTGTCTGGACCCTATAACCGATGAGATGACATTTTTGCATATGTGTGATACAATTTATATACAAATACTCTTAAAAACAAAGCTCACAGTATTCACCATGTCTGCGTAAACTGCCCCATCAAAGTAGACACTTGCTTTCCATTACTTTTGAATCCCATACACTACATGTTACCTTTATTTTTACAATAACAGCAAAATGGGGCATCAGAGGGGTCAGAATTATGTAATATTGACTGGCCTTGAGGGAGATACCAAATATATTTCCCAAACTAGTCTCATATTGCCCCGAGTCGAAGACGAGGGCAATATGGGTCTAGTGAGGGAAATATTTTTGGTATCTCCCGAAAGTAACGCCAGTCAGTATTATTATTATTACCTGTTCAACTCTTTCTGGTACATTAAACTAACATATTGATAGATTATATAACTAAATTGTTGGACTTATCTTGGTCAAGCCTTTAGTGTCAATTCTTGTCATGTCTGCAATGTACTTTCTTTTTATGATCTCCACAAATAAACTGTTAATGGCAATGGCAAGCTGAACATTTTAGGAATAGGAACAAGAAACACGTAACCAAGTTGAACTTTAAAAGTAACTCCTAACAGTTTGTAAAGGCTAACACCAACAGCTATTTACAGGTTTGCTCTCGTCTTTTTACTTCGAGTAGTAGTTTATGGTAACATTGCAGTTATTCAGCACAAATGGGCTCTGTGCATGTTGTACCTGCATTCTGTGAGATGTTGATACGCGTTGATACGCGTATGCGTATGTTGATACGCGCATGCGTTGGGGATTGATGAGCTAGGAATACGGATATTATGGACCGCTAATTATTGTACGTAGGCATGGTAGGTGCAATTGGAAAATTACTTTTTTCAGGGAGGAGGGGTGTACGAATATTATGGTCACTCGTCATTCAGCTGATCGCTGACCGAGCCATTGTGACGTAGTTTATGTTGAGTTAATCAGTTAGACAGACAAAATACGCGTTTATATCGTGTCTCCAAAATGCCTCATTCAGGTAATAATACACAATATTACATGGATCTCATACATGTACATGTATGTTATTTATGTGTCCCCAATTCATTGACCTGTGCAATTTCTTTTATCCTTGTGCCAAAGAGCCAGATCTTAATACTTCATTTACGGGTTCCATGCAATCCATGAAATCAGAATGTAGGAATTTTGTGAAATGTATGTAATGAAATGATTATAATATACACCAAAAATATATATATATATATATATAGAGAGAGAGAGAGAGAGAGAGAGAGAGAGAGAGAGAGAGAGAGGAGGGGGAGAGGGAGGGAGGGGTAGAGGGAGGGAGGGGAAGTGGGAGAGGGAGAGAGCAAAGTGCAGTTATCACTAATATCACCTCATAGTGTAATTAGATAAAGCCTGGATAGCAAAATAAGGACTCCCTCTTCCTCACCATTACAGACGCATTTCAAAACGCCCATCCATCTTTATCCCTGCAGACATGTAATTAGGCTAGAGATACCTGCAAAAAATAGAAATATATGCAGTCTGGATGTCCTTTCACTGCCTCTGGTATGACTGTGTTGGTGTTTTTGGTTTCTGAAGAAAACTACTTCACGGTGTGTAGTCTAGCAAATTTAAACTTGTACTACATCTTAAAAAAACCTTGACACTTTTGACAAAAGAATTCAAACGTTACTGGTACAACTCAAATTGTTGTGTTCTGAATTATATTATTTCACACCCACTTTATAGTCCAAATTTGGCCAATAATGAAAATGTTATTAAATATTCCAAGGATCATTAAAAGAATTATTGAAATGTAACAAAACCTGCTTCTAAAAAAAATGGACATTCTTTGAATTTGTGATGTGTACATTTCAGCTTGGTTTGAGTTGTTCCTTTTTGGGGGTCATTTTTCATAAGTGTCAAGGGGGCTATATTGGGTAAATGTAGTAGACCCTTTCTGCTACGATTCAAATGTTTTACTTGTTTTTCTTTCATATATAAACGCTACCTCCTGCAACACCAAACCCTGCCTGAAGTTTGCCTAACATGGCAACAATAATTTATGCAAAATGCGTGCATGTCTTCCTGATTAAAGTTAAGTGATATGGGCAATGCAGGTGAAAGCGTGGTTATTTGGCTGGTGGAGAATATGCTGTTTTTGTAATATCGTTACAATTTTCGCCCTAAATGCAGAGTGACGTGTTTTGACATCCACCTCGTATCTCACGATTCAGTTTCATGGGTGGAATGCACTCTGAATCTAAGTTGTTGTCATTGGACAAGCTTTAGGGTTATCGTTAGTAATGAGTTGTTTGAACAATTTGCATAACATTTGCATCCATTTTGAAAATATTTTTTTGTGTGCATAACATGTAAATACCAGTATGTTAATTGTTGAATTTAAAGAATGACTTGTTTGCGTAAAGTTTTGTTGTGTGATTTGTGCCAAATCTTTAAACTTGACCATTTGTAATAATAAAATGTTCCTTTTTAAAGAGAATTAGTGAATGGAGACCTATTTTCACTTTCCTTAGAAGGAGGCAAATTCCATCACAAATAGGTGTTAATCAAAAAGTTTGAGGGAGTACTGATAAATTATGAATTTCTCAATGGTTGGTAGAGTCATATGGGAGTGGCTTAGTGCTGCTGCTGGACATAATGGCCCATTATCAGAACAGAGTTTTAACATGTTATAAACCTGGCCTAATTTTATGGGATGCTAAATAAAATAACTTGAAACATTATTGATTTTGTCCTTGGAATCACTAATGTATATCGAGTTTGTAATAATTGCAGCGATTAATGGACCCATGGTTGTGATTCTGTGATAAAAATCAATGATTTTGTGACAGCATCAGATAATTTATTTTGCACCCCTTAAAATTAGCCTAGGTTTACTATGCAGTCTGAGTTAAACCACTGCCTATAATACTGCTAATCAGCTGTGAGGAAAGCTTCTCCCCTCCAGGGAAATGGTGAAAAATTGCAAATTCTTTATATCGACAAATTGTGACGTGAAGTTTGTTTCTTGCATTGCCACAACGGCAAATAATTGGCATCAACAAACCACTCTTGTATAAACCCACCGTAATTCCTTGCCCAAAAATGTCTAATGGGCAACTATTACATTTGTTCTATCTGTAGATTTGCATGGTTTAAAAAGCAGTGTATATCCAATGTGATTAAATGTGATGTGATGTATTTTGTTGTGCATGCAAGTTGACTTGATTTAAGCGTTTTATTCGGTATGAAATCCTTTGCAAACTATTTCCAGTATGCATGAATCATGTCAAAGTGGATGTGCAAATATATTCACCATTTGAATGTCATATTGCAATGATTCTCCCGAAGAGTTAAAGGTTTATCAAGCATGCTTTGGAAGTACATGCTTTATATCCGTTTCCAATCAGTGAGCGGTAGCATAGAGGCAGAGTGTACCTTTTCATTTGTGAAAACATGTCTTGGATGCATAAATTTTACAGTTTACATTTGTGGTGTGCACAGGAAGTGGTTTGTTTTGACAGTTGAACCTTTGATACTGACATAGTCATTATGAATGGCAGTTCAACTTTGATATGTGAAAAGTATTTTATTGTGATAGAGCAGCATTTCATAGTATATGGAGTTGTATTCACATCTACATACCAAAGTTTAGCAAACTTAAAAATTGAACATCCAGGATTGATGAACAATGGGTTACACCTGTCTTCGTTGTGTGTCTATCTTGAGAGCAATATATGAATAAATTTGAATTTATATCCCGAAATATTTTTTCACTTTCTCTGTTAAATGATCATGTGTGGCTGTATGTGTGGAAGTCTTGACATGTTCTGTGCACAATGCAAACTAGAAGATACACTCTGTTTATCTTGCCCTCATTCACTACCTCACGACCTCTTCATCTCTCTCTCTACCACTCTCTACCTCTCTATCCTTTTTCTACTCCACTCTAACCTTTTCTCTGCTTCATTCCCCCCTGTCTCTCTATCTCTGTCCCCCTTTATCATCTTGTTAGTATTGCAATGCAGTTTGTGCTTGTTATGTTGTATAATCTTGTGGAAGTTTGTTTTCTCATGTGTCCGGTAAACCTTTCACTGATTTATTTTAAGACCACTTGTCTTCGCAACATGCTTGTATGACGACACAACTTTGGTACACTGTATGCTCAGTTTCTAGAAAATGATGTCCTGGTTATATTTTGAACCTATGGCTTAACACATGAATGAATCTATATAAAGTATCAAAGAATAAGGCAAAAGAAAATGAATCATTTAAATCAAATGCTTTACCTCAATAACATTGATATCCACATTCCATTTGTGTGGATGCACTTAACTTACAGAATTCAGTACATATTTCTAGGTGAACCATATATATTTAGGGATAATTTACTTCTCAATATCCAATCATTTAAAGAATTTTTTTTTATAAAAAATGAATAACAGTTCTTACAAGTTGTAAATCCACCTCCACGTGGAATATATTTATCTGAAAGCACACTGAAGTAAACAAGCAGATTTCTGATTGGTTGTGCATGAGTCAGAAATCCTGTTACATGTAGTATATATTGATTATTCCTCTTGCGATTTTTACATAGGGGTGTTTGGCAGGAGCAATATCACTGGAGCTCTCCTAAATTATGCTATTTTAAATCAATTTGGAAGAGATTTCAAGAATTGTATTTTTTTTAGCAAATCTATTCAGCTTATTGGAGAACTGCACAATGATTGTAAATATATCTAACCGGATCACTTCTTATGACAAGACAATTTGAAGATATGTTTAAAAAGCAAAGGTAGATTAAACAGTTTGAGAGGAAATTTGACAGAGGCTCTTTCAGATCTGATAATGATTTTGGTGCTCTTTGTGTCAGGTTTGTGAAAAAAAAAAATCTATAGATTATGAGGTGGATTTCAGTCAGATTTTTCTGTAAAACAATTACCTTCATGATCTTCAACAGCAGAAAAATCCTTTTTTGTTCAATAATTTATTGCAAGAATATCAGTAAATCACGATGAGTCACAAACTAATCCACCAATATTTAAGGTTTCTCTCTAAATGTTATTTTTTACCCAAATATGAAAATATCTTTAACATTCACACATTTACCTTAATCTTATTCTATTCATCTGATTTGTGTATGCAAATCAACTCAATACATACATGTTGGCTCTTTACAGCAGAAAGCATAAAATCCACGGAATAGCAACATTTTGCCAGATATTGAACAAAACAAATTTGTTTCCATGTTGTCGCGTCTTGACCCGTGAACTAGAAATAGCTTGCGTGGTTAAGTCGCTGCCCGGTAAGCAGTAGATTGCAGGTTCAAATCCCGTCTGGTTCCAAGATTTTTGTCTGACTTGTTTTTCATTCATTTACAGGATGGAGCACGCTATCATTATTACTGGGTGTATGCCTAAAAAAAAAATTCTTTGCAAATACCACATGTGGCTCTTCAATAAATGGTTTGAAAAAAATATCTAAAAAAAAACTTAGCACTGTTTATCGATTGCAACTCAATTGTCCTTATGCCTTTCCACGACACCCACAGAAGACTTCTGAAGCACCACATCTTAAATGCATCTTATAATATTATACATGATTTCATTCTATTCTGCAAAAGAAAGTGTCTGTCAATGAGTAGGTGTCATCATGAGTCTCCTTTGAGCTTCTTCCTGGAATGAAACTCCTGAGTTTTACTCTTAATCGATCTGACCAGCTGAGAGAGTTCCACATCTTTCTTCTTCCCCTGTCCCCCTCCTCCACCTCCTCCCTCCTTCGTCTGCTCCTCCTCAGCTTCCCCTTCCCCAGTCTCCATCTCTCCCCGCTGCCTCCTCCTCTGCTTCTCCGTGATCAGACTTGACATCGCCTTCGTCTTCTTGAATTGCGGCGCGGACGGATCAATGGCGAACTCGTGAGACGAGAACAGCGCCTGGAAGCGCGGGTCGGCTGTGTCAATCTCGAAATTGTCCTGAACGGTGGCGGCGGCCTCTGCAGGTAGGCCGAGCTTGCGCTGTTCCTTGAGCTGCCGCTTCCTCTTGCTCTTGGTCATCGTCTCGTTCTCGATGATGCTCTTAAGGTTGAAGTGCTGCTTGCCATCATCGTCGTCGTCGTCCAGCATAAGCAGCTCCAGGGCAGCCTGGGAGGAGTAGAGATTCCAACAATGAGCAATGATGCTACTTCTTGATGAATCTATCAAGTATAACCATCTAGAGGCAGTTCAATCAACTCTCACTAGCTCTCACATTTTTATACAATGATGTGTCGAATTGAGCCGAGTACATGGACGCAAACATCCATCACATCTGATAACAGCTTTGTTAATATTCAGCTTAAGGAGCTTTACTGTCACTATGTGCACCAAATCACCAGGTGAATACCAGAGTAACGATCTATAGTGAAAACCCTTGATATTAACCATTGCAGAGGCATGCCTGGCATATCATTAGATGTACTTTGTTCCCCTTTTGACTGAACAGGTGGAATTAACCTGTACTTCTTAAATGCATAGAGTTCTCACTTTGCTACCTTACTGAAATTACGAGTACACTTAATCTAAAACATAGTTTTTATGTCATATATTATTGGTGATAAACCAATTTTAGGATAGCCTTTCTACATCCAGTTACAATATCCTGGGGTATCAACAAATCTGCTCTTGTCTAAATTGTCTAACGTAAAGATCATAACCATATGGTGTTACCGAAAGCTCTATTTTCGAAATAGTAGTCATTAGTACACTCTCACCATGGACATTCAAATGACATACAGGGAAACCCCGTTATAACGAGCACGGGTATAGCGAGAACCCTGTTATTACGAGGACATTTCTTGGGGCCCGATTTTTCTTCCATAGACCTCCGTGTATTCTGTTTTCATATAACGAGATCGGCTATAGCGAAATTTCTGCTATAACGAGGCAAATTCCCAGCCCAAGAATAAGGAAAAAGAAAAGAAATCAACCCCGTTATTACGAGCACTCCGTTACAGCCACGCCGCGCAGCGAGGGAAATGCAACAACAGCACATAGTCAAGCAATTTTCTTTGCGCCGTTAAACACTGATCACACACACCGTGCAAGAATCCACACACACACACAGCCACACATGCATACATGTCCACATTACGTGCGTGCGGTACTGTCTCTGCCAGAGCCGTATCTCTATACAGCTAGCTCTGGGTACTGCATGCCCCCGTGAAGTCACGCATGCACATGGCGCCTCTACACACATGTGACACCGCGTGTGTACGACCGGCCATGCCTGGAGATTGCATTCAATGATCATTCATTGCATACACGTGGTCATGCCAGCAGGCACGGCGGGGTAAATGAGCCTCCCCGCTGCTTCATTTGTCGGTAAACGGAGGCGTTGGAAATATCATTTATTTACGTTTCCAACAGTGCTGTAAGATATTTTAGTGAATTGTTAGCTAGTGAATTCAATCTAGAATGCTTGCAAAGCCATTAAAAGATTACAGTACTAACGGTAAATATGTTATTATTTGTGTAGTCCTATATATGCATTTTTTCTGTATGTATTGATCACGTACTGGTATAGCGAGCAATCGGCTATAGCGAGGAAAAAGTGTGGGTCCCGATCCCCTCGTTATAACGGGGTTTCCCTGTATAAAGATCATTGTGATGTATTCATACATTAGGTTACATAGTGCACAAAAATAGCCACATTCATACTTTTATCAACTTATCATCCTATTCCACGAGAGTACCATGGTACAGTGTTGAGTGCTCTGGGACTCTAGAATAAATCTGATCTGATCTACTAAGATAACTCGCTTCTAACACAGACCACGGCAGCTTAGTTAAAATCAGTATAATAATCGAGCACTCAAGGTGGTATTCTGCACCAGAAAAGTGCTAATCATGAGCCAATTGTCATTATTTTGACCCCAGTATTTTGTTCAGTAAATGTTTTTTTTTTTAAATGCAACTCATTTAGTATCTGCAAAGCGCAATATTTGCCCCTCAATTTTCTTACCTTTCGCTGCTTTTCGTCTTCGATTTCCTCCTCAGTTTTGCTCTCGTCTTTCTTTCCTTTTGATCTCTTTTTCTTTGTACCTGGACATATAAAACAGGAGTGAAACAATGTTCAGAATATTGATCTTACGCTACATTCTAACAGATTTATTATGCAGCAAAGTCCTTACACAATTCATATAAAATGTACACAAAATTGATTAATTTGTACTCCTAAATGTTACCATTTATTATTTATCATCCCTTGCATTGCACATCTCCAGAACACCAACACAAATTGAAGAATGAGAAGAATTTGAACCAAAAGCTATAACATACCATCTTGAATGGCAAAATCAATCATTTGAGACTCAACATGTAGAGAAAACATTCATGTTCGCCAACCAACTTGCCAACAACAGAAAAGTCTCATCCACTTCTATATGTATCACACACACTATTATGGTAACATAATTTAACTGTAAATTCATTGGGATGGTTCTAGGCAGCACATAGAAGAGGAGTTTATATCAATAACAATAATACACAATCCTTTTTGAGCGGGTATCGCTACAAAAGTGTCTATGTGCTGGAAATATAGATAAACAAAGGTAGAAGCAATTGGATAGTTACAGCAATAAGTCAAGATAACGTTAGTTTAAAGAATGTTGTCTCGATTGTATGGAAAGGTGCACTTTTAATATGAACTTGAGTTTCTCTGCTGAGTCTGCTTATTTAACACATTCAAGAAGATTTAAGGACATACTGCTTGGAAAGATTTTTTTTTTTTTTTTTTTTTTTTTGGGGGGGGGGCACAATCACTTATAAATTGTGCATAACTGAAAGCTTCACACAGAAAGTGAGAACATACAACATTATGATCGTAAGCAATATGTATTTGAACTGATTTATTCACCACACGATATATATCTACTTATCAGCAAATTTTGAGTGACAATAATCGCCTAATGCAAAAAGGTGATATCGTGCAGCACTACCGCCTACCACTTCCAGCCATACCTGGCTTGTCCGTTGTCTTGAGAGAATCGGTGAAGAAGGAATCTTTGAGGTCCACATCAGCAGGCAGGTCATCATCACTGAAGGCCTGGTAGTCTCCTGCACCCTCTTCGTCCTGCAAAAACAAAATTATATCATACAAGATTTGCACTTAGCATTCACCAGAAATCATTAAACTCCTGGCATTATGAAGCCTAAATAGTGTAAGTTGTAAGAAGACTTACAACATACCTTCTTAAACTGTGAAATTAACATTCCATTTTAGGAGATTAGCAGAAATGACAAGCAGTGATTATGGAGCGCTTTTGAATACAGATATTTGTTCTGACTTTGTTCAAAACACAACCAATTCACATGATGTGTGATGTTGTAACCATTGCTGTTTGGATTTTATACACAATTATCATTTAAGAAACGATTCTGGTGTTGATCATAGGTATATGTAAGTTTTGGTATATGTTTTTGAATAAAATTAAGACTTGTGCATGCCAGAAATTAATGAAGCACTGGAGAAAGACAGGAAGAAAGTGTTATATCAGTTACCAGAAAAGGTAGAATTGTACATCAACATTATAGAGAAAAATTACTGTAAAATGAAAATGTTATTCCGTCAGAGTGAAAATGTATCAATGAATTGTTTTGAATTTGAATAAATACCTGTTTCATGTGAAAGAAAATAAAAGCCTGAATAGTTAATTTTGATGTCTCCAACCTCAAAACGGAATATGTGGAACAGAAGAGTAAATAACTGTGACATTTGAAAATACAAAATTTATTTGATGTGCAAATACAATGACAAGTAATAATACATGTACTGTAAATTGAGTAAAATAATTTGTAAAGATATTTGACATGCAGATATAATCCCAACAAGCAATTACACTATAGAGTAAAGTTACCTACATGTATATATAAAATGAAAGAGATTTTGCTATACCAGAAACCAACTCAGTTCTTTAGAATTTTAGAAATGTTTCATTCACTGCCGACAAACTGACAAAAAAACAATGTTTCGGCAAATTCAATGCAAACAGATCGATCAATTATTTTGTAATCGTATCTGGAAAGGGAATCTCTTCAAGGAAGAAGGAAGGAGGATCAAATTGAAATTATCACTTGAAAACAAAAATGACATCAAGTTTGCAAAATCACAGAATTGCAAAAATTGCAAGTGATCACCCTTTTGGTTACCAACTGATATGTCCTCACTCTTCAGGAATGTTCACATCTCAACCTCTTTACTCACATCATCTGGCTTTTCCGTCCCTTCCTTCTTTCTCTTCCTCTTTTGCTCTTCCTTTCGCTCCTTCTTCTTGTCCTTCTTCTTCTCCAAGTATTTCTCCCAAGGGGTAGAGCCACTAGTCTCTAACTTCTTCTTCACGATTTCTTGAGTGGACTCCTTCAGACCTTTGCAGATAAAAATCGGAAAAGAATCAGTCAGTACTGCAGACGTCATTGAAGATTGCTAATGGTATATCATACCGTAAATTTCGGCGTACAAGACGCAACGGCGGATAAGACGCACCCCGACTTTGAGCACGCAATTTGAAATAAAAATAATAAATAATGTCCGTATAAAGTTTCAACACATATACACAAAATAGATGGCTTTGATAGCCTGACACAATTGGTGTACCAGTAATACGATCTCAATCACATCACCAGCATACTAAAACGGAACTAAAAAAGCCCCAGGAGTAGTATTTGTCCGCGAGACAACTCAAAGAAACCGCTGATCAAAAGGCTTAAACTAGAAAACTCTGTTTGATGGAGACTGCCATTGATTCTGTTATCAGCTCTGGCCACAAGCTGGCGCTAGTACACAAAGATCGCTCTTTGTCATAGAGAGTCTTAATGTAGCTCTATATTCTTTGTGTACCAGTGCCAGCTTGTGGCCAGAGCTGATTGAGATCGTATTAATGGTACAACAATTGTATCGGGCTATCAAAGCCATCTACTTTTTCTAATGTCACACAATGCATAGTCCTATACATGTGTATACGTGTTGGTTTGAAAGACCCAATTTTTGCTAACGCCATGTATAAGACGCACCTGGACTTTGGCATGATTTTCAAGGGAAGAAACATGCGTCTTATACACCGATACGGTAATTCTTTACCCATTTATGACTAGACATCACAAATATATTGTTCTGGGATGTAACTTTTGATTATCAGCAATAATGACTGAGCAATTTGACTGCCACGCAGTTGATCTGTGTGCTTCCCTCTCTGTTAGCTTCAGCCACTTCATCTTCTATGTTCAGAAAACTTGAAGGTTTGGCCAAAAATATACCATTGAATTCTTGGTTGAAATCAAACCATTGAATTTCCAGTAATTACTAAAAAAAATATAATGTTGTTGCCATATCTGGCCTAGTTTGGCAAAGTTTATATATTGCGGAAAGCAAATTTGATAAACTGTGTCCACAAATTAGCCATAAATGTTGCACATTGTGCATCACACTCTGGCATGAGATTCGTGTGTCACTATCCTGTGTTTGCTCTAGCTAAGGGTGTGGGGAGAGTCCCCCATGATCAAAACACCGCAATGTTACGGCTGTTTTGATGTATATGAGTAGCGTTTTTACAGGCTGGCTGGAAATTTTCTTTCCAACGTGCATCAGTAGTATAGTGGTGTTATCATGATTATGGTATATGAAAGGGGCCAAAGACATGCTGTGAGAGACTAACCTGGTTCCCATGAGATCTCCATCTCCATATCCCTGTCATCCTTGGCCTGCTTCTCCTTCTCATCCAGGCCTTTCAGAAGGTCCCGGTACTTGTTGATTCTTCCTTTCTCATTCCCTCTGCTCTTGTCTTCGGAATCATCTTCATTGCTCGAGCCTATAGCAGGGTTAGAGAGAAAAGTGAACACTTCTTTGATGCTGCAAAGTGCTCAAAAAAACTTTCAACACGTTTGAAGTAAAATAAAAAATAATTTATAATGCGAGTAAAGTTGAAATTTACACATCATAAAGTCAAAGGATGTCACTTTTTTTAGAAGCAGGTTTAGTGAAATTTTATCAATTGCTTTACTTAAAATAGTCCTTGGAACATGTCATGAGATTTTCACTTTTGGACAAATTTGGATGTCACAATTTTTGTGTATCAGATAACTAATTCAGAAAACAACAATGCTCATTGTGCCCCACACATGTCAATCCACAAAGTCTATTATGCCAGAAGCTTCTTAAATTATTAATTACCTTAGTTCAACTAAAGACACATGGGTCATTAATTTCCTCTCTCTTATTATTCCAATCAAATTCAAGGTTCCCATAGAAGTTGCCATCGGTAGCAAAGTTACAATCAATGGATAGTTTTATGCAACAGAGTCCAGGCCTTCCTCGTCCTCCCACTCATCACAATCTACATGTACAATTTTTGACTCTCCCCTCTTCTTCACCATCATGCTCATCAAAAGAAAATGAGCACATGCATATTGGAACCCTTTTCAGTGACAAACACACTGCTGATCTAAGGAAAAGAATAAAGAACCCATGATCATTTAGAATGATTCAAGAGAAACAAAAAACATGGTCTTTAAAGCAGATTTCACTATAATGAAATCCATAGCCCTGACACTCACTATCTCCATCATCTTCATCTTCCTCCTCTTCCACGTCTTCTTCATCGTCGTCGTCGTAGTCGACCTCCTCCTCCTCCTCTTCCTCGCTGGACGATGAGGCAAGGTAAGCCTTGATGTGCTCCTCCATCTGTTCCAGATTCTTTTTGCTCCTGAAGACGTCCTCCGTCTGCCGGGCTCTCCTCCGGTCGTCTTGGTCCCATGTCAGCTGCACCTTGGAGTGGGTCAGGGCCGAAGTCTGAAACTCCATGGGGCGGTACTGGGCTGCCTCAGGGGCGTCAAAGGCCTCGTCACGGGGGGCCTGGTCAAAGGTTGTATCGTCTGGGATGAACCTGGGAGGGTGGGATTCACAGTGGAAATGATCATAAGAAAGTGAAACCTGTATATAAGGACCACTTAACCAAAATTGTGGCCTTTATGAGCAGGTGGTCATATCATCTGGGATAAACCTAGAGTAGGTGGGGTTCATGGGGGAAGTGATCATGATACAGAGAAACCTGTATACAAAGACCGCTCAAGGGAGACAAGAAATGCGGTCTTTGAGCAGGTGGTCATATCATCTGGGATTAACCTAGGTGGGATTCATGGTGGAAGTTATTATTAGAAAGTGAAACCTGTATATAAAGAATGCTCAACTCAAATATGTGGTCTTTATAAGTAGGTAGTGTGAATTTTTGTAGTTTGATTGAATACATGTTTCAATGAGAAACACCGAACATAGTAACAAAAACAAGGCATTAGCAATATTGTGTCTCGCCCACTTGCGAAAATAACCAGAAATATCGCGATCTCCGTTGCTACGCAAAAGAATTGTATCCCTGGCTGATTGTGAAATATCTGCCATAGAATGTAACATTCCATAAATGAGAAGGGCTATTTCACGCAATGCTACTTCCTCTATCTACTCCCCCTCCCCCACCTTCCCCCTTCTTTGAGATGGAATAAAAAGCCTCCACCGAGTTCTTTTAGATTAGACAAAGACAAAACAGGATGATAATCAGTTGCACAATAGAGGCGAAGTAAACTTTGTCTCTGGGGGGCATAGAAATGCAAAAAGGTTAAAATTAGTGCTGCAGTTGAAAACTGAACATGGAATAAAGTTTCTAAAATTGATACGTTTATATAAGAAAGTTTGTCAACAGACATGAATAATGCTGAACATTATGATTGTAATAAGGCATGCATGTAAAGTGAACAAAGTAGAATAATTTTTTTGGAGACTTGAAACTTTAATGTATGACCTCAAATGACCTTTGACCTTATCCTGTGACCTCCAACAGCGCCATAACATGAAGGTACCCCCAGTGCATCTATGACCCAAGTTAGGTTGTAATCCAAGCAACCTATGTGAAGTTATTTGTCAAAAGAGACTCTTGCAGGTAAACTTTAATGTATGACCTCAAATGACCTTTGACCTTATCCTGTGACCTCCAACGGCACCATAACATGAAGGTACCCCCAGTGCATCTATGACCCAAGTTAGGTTGTAATCCAAGCAACCCATGTGAAGTTATTTGTCAAAAGAGAGTCTTGCAGGTAAACTTTAACGTATGACCTCAAATGACCTTTGACCTTATCCTGTGACCTCCAACGGTACCATAACATGAAGGTACCCCCAGTGCATCTATGACCCAAGTTAGGTTGTAATCCAAGCAACCTATGTGAAGTTATTTGTCAAAAGAGAGTCTTGCAGGTAAACTTTAACATAGAAAAAGAGAGTCTTGCACATACTCTTTAATATATGACCTCAAATGACCTTTGACATCATCACATGACCTCTGACAACACCATAACATGAAGATACCCCTAGTGCTTCTATCAACCAAGTGTGGCTGCCATTGCTGTAACAGTTGCCAAGTTATGGATCATAAGAAAGTCTTGCAGGTAAACTTTAACATTTGTGACGGACGACGGACGACGGACGGACGACGGACGGACGACGGACGGACGCCATTTGGATCCCTTAGTCTCGCCTTCACCTCCGGTGGGCGAGACAAAAATGGATAGGCACGTGGTTGAAAATCGTTACTTGATAAATATATTTCTGTTTCACTGGTTTATTTACCTACATGTAATACAACAGCACGCAGTACATGTACTATATTTCAAGGCTCATTCTTGTCTCCACTCAGTATGAGTACAAATAGATACAAATTGGAGCAAAAAGCGTCACACACAGCAGCTACCACTGACACATCCCTCCCCGCTCAGTCAACCTTACCTGAGGTCCAGTTTAGAGGCGCTGGTCTCGTACTCCATGCCATCGCACTGCTCGTAGATGCTCTCTGCTGTGTTCACACTATCACACTCTACCACAGCATAGAAGTACTTCAGCCTGGATGTGAAGAACAAGACATTTCCATTGGATTTTAATTGATTTGATTTGTTTGATTTTTCCACCCAATGTACACAATTCAAATCATAGATAATATTTTACCACTCAAAAGTATAAAAGTACAACCATAGATCAAATCTTATACCACTTAATGTACAAAATTACAATCATAGATTAAATATCATACTACTCAATGCACAACATTTTAAAGTGGGCACATTCGCTATGCTGTTTCTGTTTGCATGATTTATATGATATTTGATTTTCAGCTGTGTTTTAGAAGTTATCATTTCCATCAACTGATTACTCATATCAGCCAAGGGGAGAAATGTTTTGAAGTTTGACAAGTAAGCCACACACACAGGTATCTTGATACCTTGAGATTTTGAGATCTTGAAATTACCAGTTAATGCTCTGTTTAAAAACAAATCTTCATGTGACCCATTTCCATTGAAGCAAAACAATTGGATCATTTTATTTCCCAGGTTACACGGTCTAATGATTGAATACTATGTGTTCATATCTTACAACTACCCTTTACTGCATATTTATACACATGCTTATATTGCATTAGTTCCGCTGAGGCTGCTACCTTTGCAGTTGATACTTGCGGAGCTTCTCCATATGGTAGCGCTGCTGCTCCGCTCCATCCATCTTCTCCATCTTCCCCCGTCTCTCTACCAGCTCCTGCGGGCCCACAGCATCCTCCTCCCGCATCCTCTCCAGACCAAACTCTGATGGGTAGATCTGTGAAAGAGCATGTTTTCAAGATATCTAGGTCTGCTAAAATAAACAGTTGTCTCACCAGGGCTCCGTAACAAAGGATTGCAATCAATTGCAAATTTGAAAGCCAAAAATTCTGATTGGTTACTGGTCAGCCTTTTGAACAAAAAGCACATGCAACAATGATGTTAATTGGCTATTGCCATTTTGCGATTGATCGCAAACCTTTATGTAACGGAGCCCAGACAATCTCTTACACCAGGCTCAAAATGGCGGAATGTCATTTTTGGTAAAATATCTGTGCTGCACAACTATGGAACGCATGGCTCAAAGAAAACAAAAACAAGAAGAATAATATGACTGATACTGATAAAATGGTGGTGCAGTAAATTCACACGGGGCACACAATCATTCTCTGGACCTGACACATTGTGTTTGTGCCACTCATTTTCTACAATGGGGATCACACCATCACACTAGTTGTCTTACATCATTACTTACTACCTTTCCTTCCTGTGACAGACCAAATGTTTGTCTACGGCTGCATCCTTTCTGGCTGCTACCCACTTACTTAATCTACTTACATGCCATATGTATAAGTGTTTGTTCACATATTTTATATTGTTATCCTCTGTGTACATGCTTCAGCAAGTGAATGAACTTACTTGAAATTCAAAACTTGAAACTTCATTGTTATTTTGCTGAAAAATGTGACAAGAACACAAATGATAAATAGCCATTTGAATGTACACATAAAGGTAAATTTGTAATGCTGTCGATTTAATGAAGGCCATTTAAAAAATATATATTCTCAATATATTTTCACATAAATAATCATGCCATGTGCGATTGTCCAGTGTTATGCGGGTGTACCGTATTGACAAGGAGTGGGCTAATTAGAACATTTGGAAGGAAGACAGAAGAAGCAAGAGACCATTACCTTGACAGAATGCAGCACACTACCCGTTGGTTTGAATGAGTTGAGCAGCACGTAGAGGTCCCTGGCGGTGACACTGTCCCAGTCCAGGTTGCAGATGGCCAGCCTGTCACTGGTGGCCTCGTCCCTCTCCGCCTCCCCATCCAGCTCCCCCCAGCTGTGACTTAACCCCCCACTCAGGTCCTCGGGGACCGTGCCGGCCGGGATGTCCTCATCGTCATCGTCCTCCGAGTCACTGTCTGAGTCATCATCGGAGCTGGTCTCTACATTGCCCTCCCCTCTGGCGAGGTCGATGCCCGGCTGCTTCTCCCAGGAGGAAGGTCCAGACTTGGAGCCTGTGCCAAGTTCTGCATCGGTGAGTTTTATAATTTAGTGGTTATGCAAAACTTCAAACATCAATGTTTATTGTCCATGCCTGTTTCTTTATGAACATTACCTGCTCTTCCTCTTTTTTTCTTTATAAGCTAAATACAAATATAATATTTTGGGAAGTGAAAAAAAAAATATTTTTCAGGTTTTTAAGATTCTTGTATTTGATTCAGATTTAAATAGTTATCTTCAAGAGAAGTATCCAGTAGAGAGCAGAATAACTTATGTGAAATGTGTCTTCGCTAATGAGAATTATATAAAACTTTTCATTCGAGGTAAGATTATGATTACAGGTCACAGGAAACAGGGGAGTCCCATTCAATTGTTGGTCTGGAACACTTGTCTATCATAATATGCTTCCTTACTTTAATTTAAGCATGATTTAACAGTCGGAGCACAACTCACTTTTATTCTTGTTCTTGTTCTTCCCGTCGTCAAATTCGTCACTTCCAAGACCACTCTCTTCTTCCTCCTCCTCCTCCTCTTCTACTTCCTCCTCACTTGCTGAGTAGTCATCACTGTCACTATCTGCTGCTCCTTCCTCCACTTGAGGTCTCATTCTGCTCCTCTGTCTGATGACATTCTCAATATCTTGATCAATGGCATCTAATTTTCTGGGAGAAACAGGTGTCCTTGTCTTCTTTCTCTTGAATTCCAGAAGTAGCTCTCGTCCACTCCTTCTCCTCTTCTTCTGTCCACTGAGTTGCTCTTTCCTTGGACTTTCTGGACTTCTGTCCACCTTTTTCTTGCCCCGAGAGGTTCGACTCTGAACTGGACTGTGCGCCTCCTGTTCATCTTCGGATTCATCTGATCCCTCAAGCTCATAAAACTTTTTCAAGTTCTCCTTGGAGGTCTGGTTTTCTGGGCGGCCTCGCTTGTCTACTGAGTACTTCAGCTTGAAGCGCTTGTCTGTGAACATGCCTTGGAAACGTTTATCAATCTTGACCTTGCGCTCCTGCTTTGGGACCTCACGAAATCTTGGATCTTTTGCCACAGCGGCAAATCGAGGATCTTGGAGAGCATCCATCTTCACTTCCTTTGCTTTAATAACCACAGTCTGATTCCTCAGAAAAATTCTGAAAGAAAAAAACATGTTCAAACTGAGATTTTCTTATAATTCAGAAATTAAAGAGTTTGTAATGAATTCCTGCTGATGTATCTAATGTTAAACCACACTTGCCTGGAGTAAAATATCTATACCTATATGCAATAATTCTGAAAAGCATAAACAGTGTACATGTAATTTGATTTTCAGCTAAGGGGAGTTTTTTTTTAGTTTAATAAACTGAAACCACTGACTTTGTTGGGTCCAAAGTCCATTTCTTAAACGATATCTCCAAACTTAATAAAGTTATACTGGACTGAAGCTACATCATATTGATATTGACATCTATATTGACCAAGAATGTCATCCCCCCCCCCCCCCCCCACACACACACTGCACACCTATATGGAATAGATCTTCTACCTTTTGTGACAAACAGCAATGGTGATTGTTTGTTACACCCAGACACAGATAAAGACTGGTTACAGAATTCAAATAGCAAGCATCTAGCATCTGCCACATCCTTATGTTTGTTCACATAAGTTATAATTTCGGTTTTTTTTTATGGATATCATTTAACGGATCAGTTCAGTGCAAGCACATGCAAAAGTCGGATTGGTGCTAATGAACTTTGGTATCCCACCAATTTTATTAATTTTAACCCTAATCCTACTTATTAATCCTGACCATAATCCTAATCTTACAATTCCCCTAATTCTAAACCTTACCCTGATCCTAACCCGAGACAAAAAAAAAATAAAAATTTGCGGTTGAATTTGTCTCAAAAATGTATTTCTAGGTCAATTTCTGCCAATGGAAATCAATACTGCAGTGTTCCTGTTGCGTTATTAGCACCATCAGATTAGTTTCTCTAGCCATGCTAGCTCTGAATGCTGTCTGGACATAAATTTGTTCAAGGAATGCCCCGAATGGTATGTAACTCCTGTCTAGCACAAGATGCGCTTCACATTTGCATCTAATCATCTTCAGAATGAAAGGAAACATTACTAATTTGAAGAAGAAGAATTAATGAAATGAGACTTTGTCCATCTTATAGTTTTAACCGCACGTAGGATAGACCTTCCACAGCACTGTACACCTGCATAATTCTACAAGTACGATACCAACCTCACGGATGATGATTGATACTGACTACACGCCATATATATTTTGCAGGGTTTTATTTTCGTGAATTTCGCAAGTCATTTGCTATTCACGAATTTAACAGCACACAAAAATATGCATATGACATGCACAAGCACATGTATTGCTGGTACTAGGACTCCACGTTCGCGAATTTAACCACTCGTGAAATTGTCGAGAAGTCTTGATTCGCGAAAAATTACTCACGAAATATATGGCGTGTACAGTACATTACACGTATTCACATGCATGGGATCAAGCATATTTCATGACGCCACAAATAGATATTAAATAATTTAAAAAATAATGCATTGTTGATATCAATTTTTATTTAAAAGTAATAAAGCATCTCTGAATTTACCTCTTGCATCAGCTCATAACTTTGGTGATCATGAAATCGTGCATATAACCTCTGGCGCCTTGCTTGGAATCTTCGTATTTTGGACTGTAGGTGCAAAACGAAGCGAATGGATGGTACTTGGGCGTTTTCAACGGGGAAAACTAAATACAAGACAGTACTTGCCACCGCAACAGCGCCTCGTTTACAAACTATAGTGTACGAGGGTATTTCCGCGTCGGTATGTTCAGTCATTCATAATAAGCCGACTCATGCGGTAAACCCGTCGAGTATTTGTACGTTCATTCACACGTGGCCGTGATAAGCAGAGTGTCTAGCTCTACAATATTCAACGGTCTAGCTTGCTTAGCCTAGCAGACAGAATCCGTGCAATGACCTAGGTGTTTGCACATGGCATATGAATAGAAAAAAGGTGTTTGCACATGGCTCATAACTATTGAGAGACTGCCAGCATACCAGGCTGCAATGTCACTCTGATCATACAGACACATAGATGCATGGATATGATGATGAAGTAGATAGAGAGATAACTAGACGGAGAGAAAGATAGATGGAGAAATAGGCAAAACATACAGATGGCTACAAAGATATGTAATATATAGACAAGATAGATATGGCACGCCATAAGGGAATCAATTCAAAATATATTTCACTTGAACAAATATATGTTTCTCTTTCACTAAACCATTTCACTCCAGCAAATTTATATTTCACTTTCCAAAAATATATTCTACTTTTCAAAAAAAATCATTCCACTTTATCACAAAGATATGTTTCACTTTTTTCCAAAATGCATTTCACTTTTTCACAAAATTATATTTCACTTCTCACAAAATATCATTTCACTTCTCACAAAATATCATTTCACTCAATTTCAAATACTTTTCACTTTCTAAAAAAAAAAATCATTTCACTCTTCACAAAACTACTTTTCACTCTTCACCGAAATTCATTTCACTTTTTCACAGAAATACATTTTACTTTTCATAAAAATAAATTTCACTTTATCACAATAAATCGTTTCACTTTCCACGAAAATATATTTCACTTTTCACAAAAATATATTTCACTTTTGAGCAAAAAAAGAATAATTTTACTTTCAGCAAAAAAAAATCATTTTACTTTTGTTGGATAATACAATCCAATGAATTGATCTTGAGCCTCTACCTAAGGCCATAACAGTACGTTGATAAAATTCATTCCTCTTTGTTGTCACGTAAAAATCCATTCCTCTCTTTCGCAAGAAATCATTTCACTCTTTCCAAAAATACGTTCCTCTTTTTTCTCGGCCAAAAGGGGGCGCTGTATTTTGAGCAAGCGCAAGCTAGATCATCAGCTCGGACGGCAATACAGTACAGACGGCGCGGGACGACCAGTCTCGCCTGTTGGTACTGCGGTGAAGGTGCCTAGGCCTCCGATCATCCGGCCGCGCCCGGCCCGGCCGCCTAACTGTTACACATATGCGTACCTACCAAGCCACACTAGAGTAGACACCGTGAAGATCTACTATATAGACACGGATGTCTAACGTTAATTATATTGCTGGAATCAAAATCAAAGGTATGTCACTGTAGGTTATCCTAGAGGCAAGACCAAAAGGTCTAAATTATTTTGTTAACTAACAGATACAACGTTAACGTTAGTACGTGTTAGATCTAGATTCTAACGCCTGTTATGTAGTGTGGTTACTGCGACCAGCCCGCTCACGCTCCCGCTGCGCGGGAGCAGTCCCGGGGCTAGTAGTGTGGTAGCTCTAATGCCATGAATGTTAGATCATGTACTACTGGAGATCTAGATCTATTTAATATGTAACTGTTAATGAGGTCAGCCATTAGAGGAATACAAAAATGAAAGTTTGTCAATTTTCAGTGAAATATCACTAGGTGCGCAGACAAGCCTAGCCGCCCTAGGGTCCCCCCATCATACAAGCTTATGTGAGATTCTATATTAAAATACAAGATTCCACTCCATCATGTCCGCGTTCGTCATCGCGGTAGAAAAGCCCGAGTCAATAGCTTAAATGTCAATGATTAACAGTTGAAAAATCGTTTTGTATTGAAACTTCTTACGTGAAAAGATGAAGTGTTGCTTTGTGATGCCATCAGGGAATTTGATCGAATCACCAGTTCTTTTTAGTTTTGTCTTAAAAATCAGTTTGAAAATGACTTAAATATCCTATTTGACCGGAAGTAGCCTTCGTTTGCTTTGTAGAATTGGTGAAACTGCGCGAAAACTTGTGAACGAAATAACTAGTGTCCAGTCCCGTACGTGTATTTCCGTGTTATGTTTTTGGTATAGTGATGGGGGTATATTTGGTCGACTTGTCTTTTAAAAACATTTAGACTGCTTTGATTACCTTCGACTCGTCCTCTTAAAAAAATTTAAAGAAGATTTATACACGAAGTCAAGATACTATAATAATAATTTACACAAATTGTGCTAAGGTTTTTGTAATTGCTATGTGGTACTTGCCACTTCCCCCTTTTTGTGCAGTGATAGGTTTTTTCATTTTGATGGTGTTCATTTAACTCTTGAAGGGAAGTCAGCACTTGCTTCTGAATTCACAAATTTAATATCTCAATTTGTTTACTACCAAAACTTCAAACCCAAGCAAACAACTTGAATACCTAAAGAATTTCGATTAAAATTTCCTGCAGTTCCCGCTCAAAATCAACTGTTCAACAACCAATCCTATCAGAAAAGGAAAAAGCCCTTATAAAATACAGAAAAAGGGAACGATATGGAAAGCCTTATCTTAAACCGAAGGTGGAACAACCAAAGAGGAAAAAAAAGAAAGTTGTTAAAAAACGAGATCCAGTGTTGCTCCCTCCTCCCCCTAAATATCATGAGCTATCATTTAAGAACCTGAGCCTTATTCCATACATAACATTCCCAGCACAATTATCATGCTACCACACATACTCCTGTTCCCCACTCCCCAAGTCACCTACTCCATATGTTACCTCATGCAAGAAGGCCAGAGGAGGCAGGAAGAGGAGGCGGCAGAGGATCAAGAAGCACCGGAAAAGGAAGAAGGTGTTTAGGTCTACTAACTTTGGTGGCTGGGCATGATTATATTTTGTGGGGGTGGGGCAGGGTGTTTTAAATGATAGGGTAGTAAAATACATTACCAAAATTTTTTTTTTACACTTTCGTAACTTCTTTCTTTGGACTGGCCTTAATGTCCCTCTGTTTGACTGAGAAATTGGTAAAGTCCTTTTTCGTCATTTTAGTTGTGATTAAAGTGATCTTGCTCTGCGAAAAAAAAAAAATTTAATTTGACTTAAGTAAGAAATGTTTCTGTATGTGATATTGACTTGTAAGGAACATTTTTTTCTTTCAGTTTTACTAATGTTTTGCCTAAATGTGTTTTTTTTTCACATAACCACAGATCAAATATGAGGATGTCCACTTGTGTGATTCTCCACAAGTAAGATCCTCTCCTCTTCATGTCACTCATCCAGTCGCACCTGTAGCTCCAGATCCCCATCCACCAGCAGTTCCACTTTCTCCTCTTCATGTCACTCGTCCAGTCACACCTGTAGCTCCTGATCCTCATCCACCACCAGTTCCACTTTCTCATCCTCATGTCACTCGTCCAGTCGCACCTGTAGCTCCTGATCCCCATCCGCCACCAGTTCCACCTTCAATCACACCTCTAGCTCCTGATCCTCATCCGCCACCAGTTCCACCTTCAATCGCACCTCTAGCTCCTGATCCCCATCCGCCACCAGTTCCACCTTCAATCGCACCTGTAGCTCCTGATCCTCATCCGCCACCAGTTCCACCTTCAATCGCCCCTCGTGCAATATTGTTCAACAAAAACACAAATGTTTCGTTGGGGTGAAAGAAAAGCTTACCAAACATAAGCAGCCCTGTGGGAATTTTTCGTGTGGACCATGTCGCCTTTGTCAAAAAAACATCTCACAAATACACCCATTTCAATTTAATTAAGTCTGAAATGCTAAAAGATTTAATCAAATCAAAGTTTACAGACATTTCAGATTTTTCTTGTACATGTAACAGTTGCAGGCAAAAGTATTCAAAAAAGTTGAAGAATGAGTCCTATACACCAGAAAAAGATAAAAAAAAAAAAAAAGATATTCATCAAGTTATGAAATAGTGTCCCCGTCTTTCAAGTTTGTGTCTTATACGTGCGTGATTGTAGAAGGCGTGAATATAATATATAGTTCTCCCGTGAAAAATCTAAAAACATTTGAGGAATATGCACAATTTCCGATAGCTAGATGGGTGTTTTCTTTTTTTCAAGAAAAATGTAAAAGAAGTCAGGATCCTCTTTGATCAAGTCGGAACACAGGGTATTTCTCCAAAAGATGTAGAACGTAGCAGAAGGGATAAAACTGAAGGAGAATGTTATTATTATGAGTCACTTGATGACAAAGTCCCTCTTCCAAACCAATGGAAAAATTTTCTTAAAGTTTGCCAAAACAAACACACCTTATGTCGTTACTTGTCAAATAAATTTATTGAGCTTGTAAAAAATGATACATGTATTGAAATAAACAGTGGTAAAGTTTTTATTACTTCTGGAGGATTTCATGTCGGAATTGAGAGTTCTAGTCAATGGACAGGTGTTTCAATAAGTGAGCAAGGCATTGATCATCATAATATTGTCCATAATCACGAGGAAAGTGATACACAGATCTGGTTACATGTAAATGATACTCCATGCAATAATATTTTAATATATTCTATTGATCAAGATATCGGTGTGATAGGACTTCCCTTGAACTTTGGTAATAAACATGTCACAGTGCAATACAGTGCCCGAGCGGGGGATGAAAAATATATAAATCTCAATTGTCCCTATCGCATATAGCTCTCCGAATCTGAACGTGTGTGGCGCTCTAATATTTTCACCTTTAATTCTTGGGATATGAACTTCCGGTCCGCGAACATTCGGCGATCCCGCGTACAATAAGGTACCAGGGTATCCAACTAATTTTATGAATTTTAACCCTAAACCTAACCCTGACCCTAACACTAACGCTAAACCTTATTCTAAACCTAACCCTGACCCTAACCACAACCCTACACAAAATGTTCATTGCTTAATTCATACAAAAAAAGTGATTTCTTGGTCACTTTCTGCCGACAACCAGCTCTTACCGGAAGTACACGTCCCAAGAGCAATAGATCAGATATCGGTATCGCGAGGTGATAACACTTGATATCGGCTATATGCGATAGGGAGAATTCATTACAGTCTGCATGTGACCATGATTCTGATTTGGCAAGTTTGATAAATAAGCAGTTAAATGTTTGGAAGATTCTTCAGGTTTTATATATCACGTCAGGTTGTGATTTTGTTTCATACTTTGCGCATATAGGGAAGCCTACCTTTTTTAAATTATTTTTCCAATATGCACATTTTATTACTGGATGCTACAGTAATACACAAGGTCACTTAGCTCAAACTGAATTGAATGTTAATTCAGATGATGGTTTAATGTCTTTTTATCGCCTTATTATGTGCATATATTACCATGTTAACCGATATTGTCTTCATAATTACAATTCGATTATTGATCTGTACAATAGTATAGAAGATTCTGTTATTATGTCACGGCATCATAAGGCTCTGGATATAGTGCGTTTAGCTTCATGGAAAGGTGAATATGAAGATGATCTGCTCCCTTCTAATTCTGCTTTGAACCTTCACTGGTTAAGGAGTTGTTGGGTATCAACAGTATGGGATGAAGTTAATTCTCCAATTTTTATATATCCAAACATTTCTTTTTATGGATATAATGTAACAAATCAAGATGATAAGAACAAGGTCAGCATTATTTGGGATACAGAAGAAAATATTAATCGCATTAGAGAAAATGTTATATACCTTACACGAGGCTGTGCTTGTTCTAAGAGCAAATGTACAAATAGGCTTTGTAAATGTGTTAAAGATAAAAGAAAATGTGGCCCTGGTTGTAGATGCAAACACTGTGAAAATGTTCCTAATGTAACTATGCCAATGCAATCTACATCGACATGTGACACCACAACAGAATATTCAGCTGATCTTGATAATGATGGTGATGATGCTAGTGATGCTAGTAATGATGATGATGATGATGATGACGATGATGATGATCATGTTGAGGATGATGATGATTCTGCTGTAAGCAGTACTTTAAGTATCCTTTATGATGAAGACATTGAAAGTGGCTTGGAAGTTGATATACTGCCAAAAGAATATCAGAGAAAGCATAGACTCTGAATATGAAGATATGGAAATATGATGCTTGATGTTTTATATTTAACAATTGTTTGGTTTTGTGGCTTAAGTTTAATTCTATATTTTATAGAATGTGCATCACGGTCATTTTATTTTCAATCTTTTGTGTTATTGTTCAAGCCTCACATGATGTTCAAATTGTGTTTCATGTGTGAATTACAAAGAGATGCATGCATGTATAACTCATTCACTGTACAACAACATATTTATTATTTTTTGTATCTGAAAGTTTGCCAAAATACATTCTAAGATTACTTCTTTTATCAGGAAATATTCTCGCAAATATTCTCAGACATGTGTGTGAATCAAAAAGGGAATATGTGAGTAACATCTCTTCTTTCAAGTTAAGTATTTTTGTTACATAATTTATTTCAGAAAAGAAAAATATGATATCTTCTTTTATGTAGTTTTCACTTCACATTCAAGTTGTTCTTAATTAATTTGTACATGTACTTAAAAGAAATTGCCAAAGAAAGTGCAAGAATTCTAGCTTTTAAGAATGTAAATGCAATTACAAGAGGTATCTTGCCATGTACAGTATCAACACAGTTTGTACTTAGAAGGTAGACATTGTGACATGAAGAAATAATACTTTGGATACATTATATTTTCAGTCACAGTTCTGAAGTGTACAAGTGTACCTCCTGGGACACTGTAAAATATAAATGTAGGCAACTTTGTGATTTGTACTACAGTGTGTGATGTAGTTACCATGGGCCATGTGGTAGGGCCCATACGATAACATTGCCAGCATTTCAATACCTCATGTGAATTGTGACAAGTCAGGTATTCAAACAAGAGATGTACAGTAGTTTTAAATGTTTTTGCATGCTCATCCACTGTCAGCTGTTAATAAAAGTTGTCTTGCCATTTGCAGCACTATTTAATTCCATCTAGTACACCGCTCTTTTTTGTGCCCGATTTACCAATTACTTTTCAATGGATAGGCCTATGTGCTGTGGAGAATTGAGTAATAGTATGTGTGTGAGGGAAGAAAAATTACAGAAATATTAGAGGTGAGAGTGAGAAAGAGATACTAGAAAAAGAAGAGAAGAGTTGGGAAACAAGGAGAAAAGGGGTGAAAGAAACATGTTCAGAGAGAGGGGGGGGGGGGGGGGTAAATGACTTTCTTAATGATACTTTAGAAATATGATTTACAACGCAATGGTGCATTTTCAGAATAAAAAGAGTGCATTGTGTGCATGTTGGGGGGGGGGGTGCATGGGGGGGTGTAAGTTTTCAATTTAGTTTTTAGTTTTTACTGTCGAGCCCCCCCCCCCCCCCCCCCCACAATAAAAAAATCCTTTGGGATTTTGGAGGGGGAACTTGTGCCCTTTCGTCGGGATCTATCACTTTATACCCTCATCTAGCGTGGATTAAAGTTTTAATTTACCAAAGAGATTTAATAATTTCATGCCAATACATGTAGTATGGCTATATCATCGGTTACAGTTCGATATTCCGAAGGCTCGGAAAACGAAATAAAGTTGTTTTTTTTCCGAAGGTTCGTTCATTCGAAAACGAAATAAAGTTAGTTTTTCCGAAAACGAAATAAAGTTCGTCTTTTCGAAGATTCGTTAATCGGAAAACAAAAGTTTGTTTTTTAGAAGGTTCGTTAAAAGGGTTCAAACCTTATTTCACTTTTGGATTAACGAACCTTTGGAAAAACAAACTTTATTTCGTTTTCAGAATAACAAACCTTATTTTGTTTTCGGACTAATGAACCTTCGGAATAAACGATCCTTCGGAATAACAAAGCTTTCGAGTACATGTATTCGAACCTTTGTACTAAATGAACCTTCGGAATAACAAGTGCTTCCCATCATGGGTAAAATAAAATTGCTTAAACTACATACGTCAGTTTGTGGTGTTAAACTTTGATTTCCATTTCTTGATCACTTCATGGAGTATAAAAATAACAGTATCAAACATCGATCAGTACATGTTATACCAAGAACAGGAAGATGGCAATGCAAACAGACAGATACCATAACTACTAAAACGCCCTGCTAAACGACTCCGAGACGACGAACCACTTCCAAAAGTGATACACACACAATAGTCAACGAGTGGTGCAATAATGCAAGTCGGAGGGCTTTTGGTAACGGGGGTGCATCCACTATTAAATATACCGTACGATTAATCACGATGGACAACCGGCACACGCGCACTGTTTTCCTCGCTAGCAGTTATATACGGAACTCGTGTGAAGCATTGTGGGGGACCCCCGAACGAGATTCCGATCAAAGCATCGCGCTCGTACGGCGAGCAACTTTTCCTTCAGCCTCTTGAAACACTAGTTATATTGTGCTAGCTCCTGACTGGTATAGATCGTAGAATATTACATTTTGGCTACTTTTTACTAGAAAGAAGGTTTCTTGAGACTCTGAAGCAGTTATTTCGGTGAATCATGTATAAAGAACTTAATTTTTAAGATGTTTTGTAAACGAGTAACAATACACACTTTCCTCCGATAAATCTCTTAGATTTTCAATTATTTCTATGATTCACCTAAGATTTTCCTTGAGACAAACGGAATTTCATAGTTTTATCTCCATAACCCCGAAGATTTCATGGAAATGTGTCGTTTCTTTCCTGAGTTATTCTATTGTGAATTCAGGTCTGTCATTGCTCATTACATATGCAGCGACAAAAGTTTCGTGCATAAGACTTGTACAAATTCGTGCCATTGTGCAGGCGCTGCGGCTAGACTGTAGGCACCTTCACCGCAGTACCGATCCGACAGGCGAGACTGGTCGTCCCGCGCCGTCTGTACTATACTGTACTGCCGTCCGCAGTCAATCGGCAGCGCTCGCTCGTTCTATAGAAATCGTGAGCGTTTTATTTTTCGTCTCGCGAAATCTCACGCGCAGATTTTGCTGCACGTAGATTATGAAGGAATTTGACATGCTCGCGAGATCTTTTGCTGAGGTCTTCTGTAAGCATACTGATCAGGATTTTTTTAGACAGGGATTGAGATTATATGTTTCTTAATAAATATTTTTAGTTTTTATCGAAATCCGCAAAGGAGTTTTTATGTTATTTGCCTTCAAAAACAGGCCTCAATTTTTTTTTGAAATATGTAAGCTCTCAGACCTTGCTGGATGCTGACCCTTCTATGGATTGTACGGCAACGACAGTTACGGCTCTAAAAAGCCAATACTTCAGCGGAGATTCTGATTCCAATATTGTTTGGGCTCAAAAATAAAACATTTGAGCTATTCGTCTTCAAAGTGACGCGAGATTTTAGAAATCGTACGGACTTCGCAACCGATATATACGTAAGCTCCCAGACTTTGCTGGATCCTGACCCTTCTACAAATTGAACGGCAATACCAGTTACAGCTTTGGAAAGCCGGTACTCCAGCGGAGAATTTGATTCCAGTTTTGTTTGGGCTCAAAAATAAAACATTTGAGCTATTCGTCTTCAAAGTGACGCGAATTTTCAGAAATCATACGGACTTCGCAACCGATATTCGTCCGCAGGCAGCAGAAAACACACGATTTTATTTTCAGCTCGGTAGTCGTGACCTTCGCTTTACCTCTCGAACCGCAAAAAAGGTCTCTTTTTCAAACTGCGATATCTCCATGAATATATCATATTTTTGTACACTTTCTTTTGTAACTGTATGTTGGAGGTCGACATTTACTAAGGGTGAAAAAACATTTCATTGAAACAGGCAGAAAAATATTGAAAATTCGAGATAAATAATGTGGTTCTAATAAAAATTTAAAAAATGAAAATAAACTCTATATTTCAATATCAATCGCTTTTGAGCCCCTAATATTTAGAGATCATCTGAAGCGGAATTTATTGTACTTTATGGAGATACCATTATTTTTCAACCTCCCCCCATAGAAGGGTCAGGATCCAGCAAAATATCAACCATGTTCAAATCCAGAATGAGCGAGATATGACGAAGTTGTGAGCGATCCTAACCAGTCAATCATAGTCCGCGGACTATGATTGGATCGCCTTGGATCGCCGGTAGAATTTCGTTATTATCGTGGACTATGATTGGCTGGTTAGGATCGTTCACAACTTCGTCATATCTCGCTCATTTTGGATTTGAACATGGTTGATGTTTTGCTGGATGCTGACCCTTCTATGGGGGGAGGTTGAAAAATAATGGTATCTCCATAAAGTACAATAAATTCCGCTTCAGATGACCTCTAAATGTTTAGGGCTCAAAAGCGATTGACATTGGAATATAGAGTTTATTTTAATTTTTTTAATTTGTATTAGAACCACATATTTATCTCGAATTTGCAATATTTGTCTGCCTGTTTCAATGAAATGTTTTTTCACCCTTGGTAAATGTCGACCTCCAACATACAGTTACAAAAGAAAGCGCACGAAAATATGATATATTCATGAAGATATCGCAGTTTGAAAAGGAGACGTTTTCCGCGGTTCGAGAGGTCAAGTGAAGGTCACGACTACCTCGCTGAAAATAAAATGAGCGTATTTTCCGGTGCCTGCCGTTTGGCTGTCCGAGCTGATGATCTAGCTTGCGCTTGCTCAAAATACAGCGCCCCCTTTTGGCCGAGAAAAAAGAGGAACGTATTTTTGGAAAGAGTGAAATGATTTCTTGCGAAAGAGAGGAATGGATTTTTACGTGACAACAAAGAGGAATGAATTTTATCAACGTACTGTTATGGCCTTAGGTAGAGGCTCAAGATCAATTCATTGGATTGTATTATCCAACAAAAGTAAAATGATTTTTTTTTGCTGAAAGTAAAATTATTCTTTTTTTGCTCAAAAGTGAAATATATTTTTGTGAAAAGTGAAATATATTTTCGTGGAAAGTGAAACGATTTATTGTGATAAAGTGAAATTTATTTTTATGAAAAGTAAAATGTATTTCTGTGAAAAAGTGAAATGAATTTCGGTGAAGAGTGAAAAGTAGTTTTGTGAAGAGTGAAATGATTTTTTTTTTAGAAAGTGAAAAGTATTTTGACATTGAGTGAAATGATATTTTGTGAGAAGTGAAATATAATTTTGTGAAAAAGTGAAATGCATTTTGGAAAAAAGTGAAACATATCTTTGTGATAAAGTGGAATGAATCTTTTTGAAAAGTAGAATATATTTTTGGAAAGTGAAATATAAATTTGCTGGAGTGAAATGGTTTAGTGAAAGAGAAACATATATTTGTTCAAGTGAAATATATTTTGAATTGATTCCCTTATGGCGTGCCATAGATAGATGTAGCCATTCATTTATATATTCACTTGTCCATTTACGTATGCATCTATCCACTCACATATTCACATATATTTCATGTATGTATATAATAACCAGTGAATGAGTTGATACCAAGTCATTCATTGACTGATTAATCAATTACGTACATATCTTCAAAAAATAATTCCAGTCATCTGAATGGAATTTCAAAAAAGTTGACCCTTTTGAAAATGAAACTACATGTACTTGCATTTCAATTTGAAAGAGAAAATCAAAACCTAGATTAAAGAAACACTCACAGAACACGCTGAAACAAATGACAAATGTAAGTACGCATTTAGTAAAGACTTATCTTTTATAAGTTTATTGAATAAGACTCTGCATTGTCACAAATATAGATTGTAAATCAGTTACGTGAATGATTTATCTTTAAAGCTCACAAGAGAGGTACATACACAAAGAAATATATTCCACATGAACATAAACAAATTATATGTATGTCTATACACTCACATTACATGGCAGTACCCACTATTCACATATTGTTATTTTGAAACATTTCCTGTGACATCAATGTTTACAATAATTGTTTAAAGAAAAAGGAAGCTTTAATATCACATGGTCTGTAGTCAATATATTATTTTCATTATTGCTTTCATGATAACACTGAAAAACATTAGCACATCTTTTGGCCCCTTCGGTGAGGGAGGATATTGGGAGAGAAAGGGGACAGGGACAAATTTCTTCTCTCTCGTAGAGGTTTGACCAGCAGGTTTAGGGAATAGATTAGGGGAGCTTAACCCTGCCAATATCAAACCATTAAAAGCCTATGGTATTGAAAGGGTTTTACAGCGTCTCTGGACCTTCACCTTCAACGTCAACTAAAGTCTTAGTCTAAAGTGTTCCATTCACCGCAAATAACACAGGATATTTATTTCTTGAAAAAAAAATATATCAAAGACATATTCCACATCACATGAATCTTGATACTTATCTGTAAAGCTTTAAATTGACAAGGACTACAAGGTTTTCATGTACCTTTACATCCACATTCACTTTAAAACAGGCTAGACAATAAGCAATCAAATGCAAAATGGTATCTATTTGGTGAGTTCTGAACATGTATTTGTATCTTGCATGTATCGTCTAGTCCTAGAACGGTGCAATTTAAATCTTTCTGGGTATTGTCAGCAGTTATTATGCATAAGAGTAGACAGTGATGATGACAACAAAAATGAATATCAAGCGACAAATTATGTTAAATCATGCTTTTAATGCATGAATTACAATAACCGTGTTATTATATAATGAAATTCTACCGACATTCAAAATTGTGGACATGATCAGTGGCCACGGGGACTTTTATTATTATATGATGTAATTATCTCAAATGCTTTAACTTCTACACCACATCTGTAGCTTGCAGCTTAAGACTTATATCTCTATGAATACTCTTGTACATTGCTGATCGGAAAACACTATACTACCAGTAGCTGGTATATCTCAATGTAAGCACGTTGAAATGGTTAAAATTCACCTTCATAAACTGTGTGTGGGCTTTAGAGAGAATCAGAAGGAAATGTTGATTACGTTTCAACTACAGTTAATGTTTCATACATTAAGTAGCACGAGTTCACACAGATACAAAAATAGTGTCTTTTCAACATTTTCAACATACCGGTACTGTATCACATTTGAAACTGTGATAATGCTGATGAATTTCAGCTATCCAATAGAGTTCCACAATTCATGCCTATGGATTTTATTCATATCAAACCTTTCTCTTAAGAGCATATTATTCATTCTCAATGAATGAAAACCGGAAATGATATGAAAAGCATGATAATGCATTTCAACATGCAAATGCTTCATGTTGGACAACTATTTACTGCTTGATTTGTTCCCTCATTCACATGATTCAAAATTTGCTTTATAAGTATGTCACATCAGAATGATGCTTTATCCAACACATACTTGAGAAAGAAGCAATATCAGATGTCCACTCATCTTGCGCTGTTACAGCAAAGTTCTATTCTCTATTATTTGTAATTTAGGTACAAAGAAAACTCTACTAGGCCTTCCTTTATAAGGAAAGCCTGTTGATCATAACACAGTGAACTCTCGGTTTAACAAGCAGTCTTTATATAGAGGTTCCACTGTATCAAAAGTATATCAGGGTTGCAAAAAAATATCAATAACGAGAGTCCACTGTGCTACAATACTGTAAAACTGGTCATTTTTACACAATCTCGAGCAATGCGAATTTAAAAGCAGCCTGATTTTTTTAGGTAGGCTAGGCGCGCAAGTCCAAAGTTACCACTGCTGGCATTCAACTCGCTGTGATGCGTTGCACAGCCATCAGCCTTTTTTTTTTTGGGGGGGGGGCATTTAAATGTCCATGATATTGTTTGTTCAGGGTTTTAGTAATGATTTTAATGCATGGGGTGGAATTTTTAGTGACAAATATTTCTTGTGCCTGAAAATAACATCCCATGAATATGTTGCAGCTGTGCCGTACTGCGAAAATTACCGTTTTTTCAATCAACATCTGAAGACTGCCTGGAAGGGGTCTCGGGGGTGGGAAGGGAAGTATATAATCTGTTTTATTTCAGGACGGGCATGGCAACGGCCGCCCTCGAGTGGCTAACATCCTCGGCTCTCCAGAGCTGCGTGACGGTCTTGACCTGGGTGTAGAACTGCAGACCCTGCTTGCCGTAGAAGTTGGTGTCTCCCTTGAAGGAGCCGCGGGAGCCGGTGAAGGAGAACATGGGCAAGGGCACGGGGATGGGCACGTTGACACCAACCTGGGTAAGGAAATGGGACACAAATCATATTGTCAACCATGCACTGAGGCTATCAATCTTTTTGTAACCACTCATTATGAAATATAGTTGGATAAATACAGGCAGTCAACTTTCAATTAATTTTATCTATCAATTACTAAACACTCATTAGGAAACAAAGTTACAGGGGAAAATGTGTTAAGTATCACAGACTGCAGTAGCAATGGGAAGCGTTTATCATCGTGGTGTGTTTTACATAGCTACAAACTAGGTGCTAAAACCCCTTGTGACACTTTTGAAAAATAATTAGAAATAAGTTAGTACTCAAATCAAGCTGAAATTCACACATCAAACAGTCAAATGATGTCAAATATTTCAAAAGCGGGTTTCACAACATTTCATCAATTGTTATCTTTCTAATAATCTTTTAAATGTTGAATTAGATTTTCGCTTTTGGACAAATTTAGAGCAAAACATTTGTGTGTATCAGATAATCAATTCAGAACACAACAATGCCCATAGTGTATTGCCCCTGTCAATCCACTAAAAACTGCCATCACATGTGTCATTAATAATTCATGATGCTCCTGGCAGGAGAGACCTTTGACATCCTTTGACTTTATGATGCGTACTTGTCAGCTTGATTCCAGTTGCAACTTTATGAAACATTATTTGCAAAAACTGTCAAACATGTAGTATGTCTAACATGTAGTATCATGGCAACAACTATAGTGCTTCGATCTCATCAGACTCCATGGTAGTTTCAAGTAATGTCAATTTAAAGGTTATCTATAGTAGATTCTGCCATGGCTCCAGATCCCGTAATCATGGCAGAAACGTTCTACTGCCATCATGGTTTGTTTGATTTAAACAACTATTTCCTCCTGAGACAATTAATTCGCATGAAATCAAACAAGAATTGGACCTCGGGTGATGGCAAAACAGAATCCTAAACGCTAATTGTATAGTAACTTCATTATACTGAACATGGCGATTAACTTTGATTATTATCCGATCGTTGAGGTCTCTCCACTCACCTGTCCAACGTCAATCCTCTCTGTGTATGTCCTGGCTGTGGCCCCATTGGTTGTGAAGATGGCTGTCCCGTTTCCGTAAGGGTTGTTGTTCACCAAGTCGATGGCATCATCCAGGGTGTCCACATTGACGACGACCAGGACCGGTCCAAAGATCTCCTCATCGTAACACTTCATGCCAGGCTACAGGCAAAGAAGTTCAATGAAGAAATATATGAATTCTTTTTATGGTTCAATTAAACAGATTCTCTATACAAACAATTCTACAAAGATCTGCTTAATTCCATTTTTATGATAATTTCATGATGTATAAAAATGTCCTTCTGTTATTCACTGCCAAATATTCACTTTTTCTGGGAATTTTATTATTTTTTTTTACAGAAAAGATATAAATAGACAATATTCCCCTGCATGAAAGTAACTTTGCCTGTAAAATGTCTAGGGAAAAATTTATTAACAAAATCTTAAAACCAACTGAGTGGCAGGGAATGATGCCAGCAGAGGATCTCCCTTACCAAATTACAGAGCCTTCATCAAAGTACTTTTTAATTTGAGCAAAAAATGCAGGGGAAGGTAGGGTGGCTTGTGTGGTCAGTTTTAGTTGCACTTGCAGTGCAGCATTAAATTCACAGACAATACAACAGAATACTCAAGTGTGACATCATATTTGGGAGTGTCCGAGACAATGTCCGACCAGTAAATCTCTCTTGAGGGACGTTGTTTAGAACCAGAGACCTGCATAACAATGGGTATGACGACACCACTTAGGTACTCTATACACTAACACACAGAGATAAATAGAAGGCTAATGTGAGTATTCAGACAGAGTTCTGCATGCAGTGTAGGCCAACACTTGCCTTGACATTGGTGAGGATGGTGGGTCCCACGAAGTTGCCGTTCTCGTATCCCTCGACAACGATGTCTCGCCCGTCCAGGATGAGGTCTGCCCCCTCGTCCACGCCAGACTGGATCAGCCTGCAGATATTGGCCTTGGCCTGCGGGGAGATCACCGGTCCGAGGTCTGCGCCGGGCTGGTCACCTGACAGAGAGGGAATATTGACAGTACTGTATGAGCCAGTATTTTCAGATACAGATATTGTCACTCTTGGCCTACGGGGAGATCAGCAGTCCCTGGTCTCCGCCAGACTGGTCACCTGACAGAGAGAGAACACTGATGGCATGGAAACAGCCCATGAGCTCAGAGTACCCATGGCTATGCTTGTAACCATTTCTATTGAAAATGGAAGACAAAACTGCTAAAGAACTTCTCTCACTGAAAACTGACTTTGACTGACATTATATTGATCGCTAGATGTCAAGAAAGTTTCTGTAGCCGAGATCGGGACCATAACAGCACACATCGCAACTCTCCACTCAACAGCAGAAAATGCCTTCTTCAAGAATTTTCTTCAACCTTATCAGTATTTACTTTTCTCTATTTTTTGTTTAATATTCACTGACAGCAATCACCAGTATGATCTTGCAAGATACTCTCCCATTTGTTGTGTACAATTTTTTGTGGAAATTCTTATTTTCTCAATAGGATATGGATCATTTTACTATGCACTTGATACAATTGATACAACTTCAGAGTGGGCTTTCCCTTTAACCGCTCTTGTCCTTGACACAAGCTAGGGTCAATATATCTCAAGAGAGAATTTGAGTGCAGTACAACAAAGGAGAGGAAATACTATTCCAGGACAGCATAAACAAAAGGATATCCTTTAGATTCAGCACAGACATAGATACAGTTTACATGTACCAAGCAAGCACAAACTAAGTTTTACTGCATTCTTCATAGTAAGTGCAACTTGTATGTGTCTGCTTTCATTTAAATACAAGATAAACCATGCAGTAAGTTAAAGTCTGCATTAATGAAGACCTGTAGATAACTTACTAGCAATAAAGCTGTACTTTGAGTCATCTCAATATTCAAGTCGTTATTAAACAAAATTACTGACTTTACTCTGAAGTATTCCTTGTTGAATACTACCCTTCCAAGGTCAGAGGTCACCCAGAGGGCAACTAGAGTTTAATTGAGGTCATTTAAAGTTCATAGTAAAACATTGGATGTCATTTTGCTATGGACACCCCCAGCACACCCTGTTGCATACCTCCCTACCATGGTCAGTAGTCACCCAGAGGTCATTGAAAGGCAAAAAGAGGTCATTTGGTGTCACTCACCAGCGTTGACTTTGAGAGCCTTTGCTCTGTCTGTGAGTTCTGAGATCCACTCCTTGGCCTCACCGACAAACACAGCCGTGCTGAGGGCCATGCACCTCTGACCTGCAGCACCAAAGGCAGCACCACAAAGCTGCAGAGAGAGAATAGGAATTGAAACGGCTTTGGAAAACTAAAGGTTTGAATCTCCATACTGTTTGTAGTCATGTCCGTTTCTGGTGTACATGTAGGTTACTATTATGAGACCGGAAGCGGACACGACAACAAAAACAAATCTGGAGGTTGCTGCGGGGTGCATTTTTTGCAGTATACAATCCTACCCTAAAAATCTACCATAGCAAGTGAACACAATATAACCGAGTCTGAGTGACTACTTTCAATTTTGGGGCCAATCAAAATTCCCTGACTTTTCCCTGATTTGAGGCATTTTTATCAACTTCCCTGAATTTTCCCTGACTCGAAAAAGTTAAATAATTCTCCCCGATTTCCTTGATGGGCTGCTATAATCAAAACCATTTCAACATCAGTGCCCCATAACACAAAGGTTTGTGATCAATCGCAAAAAAAAAATTAATCGCAATAAAAAGCGCATGCAACGATGATGTTGATTGGCCATTGCCATTTTGCAATTGATCGCAAACCTTTATGTTACGGGGCCCAGGGTGGACTTTCCCTTTAAGAGGCTTTGGATAAGTATGATGAGCTCCTCACGTTCACCCCAAACCAACCTGGTTGAGCGTGTTCTCCTTGTTGGCATCGGGCATGATGACACCGTGGTTCTTGGCACCCATGTTGCACTGCACCCGCTTGCCGTTGCGGCTGCCCCGCTCGTGGATGTAGTTCCCAGCCTGGTCGGACCCCACGAAGGAGATGGCTCGGATCAGGGGGTGGTCGCAGATGAAGTTTACACCTTAGACAAGGAGAGAGTCATAGAGATGGTGGACGTTATGTAGGAATCAATCTATGAGAGATATTGCGAGCATCTGCACATTTATATTTTTTCAACTGTGACCCCCTGCCTCAAAACCATCAATAAGTCTCTGGACATGATTTTTGTGTTTCATACATATTCTGAAAAATACTGATTCCCAGCTTTGAAACAGTTTATAACTCATCTACTTTACTGCAGGAGAAGAAATCGGAAGTTATGCATCTAATCGGAGAATATAACCTCTTTTTTATGATTTGCTCCATAGCTGCATTTACAAATTACTGATGATTTTCAATCGGTGGGTCACAATTTTCCTGTCTACATATTGACCATGTTATTCTTTTTGTAGCTGAACAATGCGATTCGTAGTTTTAACAGTCACACATAGTGAGTAGGATAGACAAAGTGCTATAAATATGATGAGAAGTATGAAAACATTGTTTTGTTATTTAAACCTTTGTGTGCCACTCAAACTGCTGTTGTATATGTACAATGCATATTACTTGTGCAAACACGTATCAGTGGTGAATAGTGTGTTAATACCAGCACCTTGTGGCACATGCATAAGGTTATCGATGGACATTCAAACAGATGTGAGCATGAAAATAAACAGATTTAAAAGATTCTAAGTGAGAGCATTGTCGTAATGCGTAGAGAGCTCTTGGCTCTTGACTCTTGCAGAGAGATTCCAAAGGTATGTTGTACAGGTATAGAGACACTACATCTTACTGTCATGTTGTCCATGGATGATGTTGACCACTCCATCTGGTAGTCCAGCCTCCTTGACCAGTTCAGCAAGGAACATGCATGCCCCAGGGTCCCTCTCAGAGGGCTTCATGAGCACTGTGTTGCCCGCTACAGCAGCCACAGGGAACATCTATGGATGAGCACAAACACCAAGTATGAAAATCCAGCGTTTTTTCCCATTTCAGCTTTTTATCCCCTTTAATTTCTGTGCATTCCATGCTCGTTCTGATCCTGGCAATTTTTATCTGCTTTTCTGGCAGATGTCAGCTTATTGTCCTCCATATTCTGTGGATTTCAGGTTCTTTTCAACACTGGCAAGTTTCTGTTGATTTTTACTCTTCTTTTTTACAGCACATGTGGAAGGCCATGCAATCCATTATTCAGGGACCTGTATGCACTATGCTCTATATGAGCATTGGTATACTTCTGGGTTTGGAAGTGCTTGCCATAGGTACCATGCGAGGTCACTACCCTGCTTCAAATCTCAGTGGACACACACTGGTCGCTGCCCAGTACGATTGGCTAGCAAGCATGATGAACATAGCATGCAGACTCGGCATGACATGACATGACAAACCTCAACAATTAGGTTTGGCATGGACTCCATGAATGATTAAGGCAATCAGAAAATAATATCAAATTAATACCAGACGCAGAAATCAGATGCCAATATAATTTACAGCTTTTGTAGCACAGATAAAAGAAGTTCCCCCTTTGACTCAAATGAATGAATTACAGCAGGGTAACTTCTCAGTAACACCCCTACTTACCCACAGTGGAATCATGGCAGGAAAGTTGAAGCTGCGAAGCAGAAACAAAATGATAAACCACATGAGTGTTAAATTGAAACTGTCCTTATCAGTGCTTTTCCATAAAACCATTGATATGTACTTATAAGTACAGCACAAGATCATTACTAATCATTGTACAACAGCATGAGTTCTCACGATTGTCACTACGATTTTATAAACAGTGTATCCTACACCATAATATATTTTTATTACTTTTGTTCTAAATGTCTGATTGCATATGTAACAGATAATACATTAGAAGGATAGGGCATCAAACAATAACAATACTGTAACACATCTTTCATTTTAAAACTCACAGCTATATTAGAAGATTTTCGAACACAAAATTAAACATAAACATACATGTAAAGTGTATCGAATGAGGCACTGTGTTACACTATGCATTTCTTTCACAAATGAAACATACAATGCAAGTACAGTTTAATTCCACAGAACATTTCTAATGTTTTCATAGATTATACAAAATAAATTATCATTTCATAATTTTTTTCATGAATCAAGTTTTCATATTGTTTAATCAATGGTCTTGGGCATCAACGACAGGCATTGATTTACACATGCATTCCTTATTGCATTTTTGTTTAAAGTATCGAAAATCAAGCTGAAAAATAAGTTAATCCTATGAAATAATCAAACCCTTAGCAGTACAGATCTTTATAACTCACGGTGTGATGCCTGCGCAGACGCCCAGAGGCATGCGCATTGTGTACGTGTCCATGTCTTTAGCAATAGAAGGTAGTGTCTCGCCTAGCTGTAGTGATGTAATGCTGCACACGTGCTCCACAACCTCTGCAGCAGGACAGATCAGATTACAATTAACTCACAATTTTCATATGGATGACAGCATGGATGCATGTATCAAAGGAGAATTACAGCCCTTACAATGAATTAAATTGAATGAAAGCAAAGAAATCAGAAAACTGGAAAGGTCAAAGTTTGACAAAAATCAGGCATGTTTTATCAAGTGAACTTGTAAATTTTTGAAAATCATGATTTCTAGCACTGACTTCTGATCTTGAACCTTCATGGGCAGCTCCATTTTTTTGAAATGATGTACTTTATTATGGAATTGTTCTTGTTCTTGTGTACCATACATACACAAGGCAAGACAAGAGCATTGTAAGGGTTTAATTCCCCTTCAAAGATTTTGCAGTCACTCAATGCAATAAATTTTCCACAAACATACAGTACTCCACACTGACATACACTAAGGGACACCTTGGGCAAAGGTGAAAGGGTAGGTAGCCTAAGCTAGAATCTCGGAATGTTGGACTCAAGTATACACTAGACACGTAAATTTAAAGGCATTCAAGAATGTCTACGATCTAGCAAAGGAAAACGAATCTAAGAGTACATCTATTAAACAACGAGTGAGCTCCAAGGCAGACTTACGCAGGCCCCTCATGACATCTCCCTCAGCATCCACCAGAGTCTTGCCCTGCTCCAGTGTGATCAGCTCCGCAATCTTGCCCTGTACGGACAGAGACAACGTGTCAAGCAATCATCATTAGACCTTGGCCAAATCCAGTGAATAACAATAAAATCATGTGATTTAGCTCCACACCGCCAAAACTTCCAAAAACATTATTGGCCTTTTAACAGACTCTCTTTGAAGTGATTGCTAGCATGACTACATGTAAATGTACATGTAGCTACCAAAAGATATTTATTGATACTTGGAGTGACTATTGTCAGCAGTAAGCCATGTTCAATATGTATTCAAATGCAAAGACATGTTACTACATATTTTAAGGAAAAGTCTGAATTAATTTGATTACATTATGAAAACGGCTCATTGCATCATACATGTATTACGTAGTTAGGGGGAAGGTTGGTATTCATTTGATTACATTAAGAAAACTGCTCGTTGAGTAATGAGGTGTGACGTCATATGGGCATGTCGTGAAGACAACTGGTTCTGAATAATGTTGGACCAGTGAAGCTCTCACTTGAGTAAAGTTGTTTAGAACCAGAAACCTACACTAAAATGGATATGAAGATACCACTTTGTAATCTGTTACTTCATACATGCAGCATTACTAGTTATCATACGTAATAAAAAAAACATGCAATTCCAATCATCATCTTCATCATCATCATCATCATCATCATCATCATCATCATCATCATCATCATCATGACCCTCATCAAATTAATCCTCATCATACAAGATTCTGGTCATCACCATTAGTCCATCATCACCATCATATTCATCCTAGTCATACCAGGCTCTAGTCATCATCATCAATTCATTATAATCATCAATTTATCATCAGCATCAACATTATTATATTCATCAACATCATCATATTAATCGTCATCGTCATCATCATCATCATCATCATCATCATCATCATCATCATCATCATCATCATCGTTTTCATCATTATCATCATCACACTAGGTTCTGGTCATCATCATCATCATCGATCATCATCATACCAGGTTCTCCTTGATGAGCTGCTGATACTTGAACATGATCTGCTGTCTGGAGAGGATGCTGGTCTCTGACCAGGGCTTGAAGGCAGCCTGGGCAGCTTGGACCGCTGCTTCCATCTCACTCTGGGTGGCCTTGGGCACTCTGGTGACAACCTCATTGGTGGCCTGGCAGAGCAACAGAGCAGAGCGGAATAGTTTTCACTCACAGTTCATAGTCACTATGCACTTATGCGCCTCCCTGATATATACATATCACATGGGCAGAATACATTATATATTTATATATACATCAACATCATATCGACATCACATCGACTGGTCCAACGCAGAACCAGTCGATGTGATGTCGATGTGATGAATTATGCGTTGGACCAGTCGATGCGATCACATCCATCACCACATAACATCCATTAAGCACTGGCACACCCTTCGGATCCCATAAATCCTCGGCGCGCTCGTTAGTTTCTTCGAGTTATTCTCCGGATGACGGACAGAGCACACTGCCCGAAACATCGAGATTGATACTCCCTCTTTCAGATTTTGAAAGAAACTGAAAGTTAGTTGCAAAACTATAACTTTTCTACACTCTTCTCCTTTCCTTTTCTTTCTTTTCTCTTTATCACTACTTTGTGACTAGTTCTCAACTCTCATCAACACCCACCCTCTTCTTCTACCTCCATTCTGTCCCATTTATTTTCGGTTTAAAACACCGAAAACTAAAGCTAAAAATAGTCTTGCGTAAGTGTTATAAAACATAAAAATTCACCTCTCCTTTTTTCACTTTTCACTTTCCTTTCCTTTCCTTTCTTTACCCCATAAGTGGGCCAATTATGCGAAAGAATACAACCACATGGTGTTACCAAGAGTTTTACTATTTTCTAAATAGTAAAAAAAACTCTCACCATGGAAACATTAAAAAAAACATTTAATCTAGGCTAGTACGGACAATGAATACAGTCAAACCTGTCTACATAGACCACTCTCTATAAAGACAACCTATTTGTAAAGACTACTCAACTCGCAGTGCTTCACAGCTGTTTGCAGGTTATTGCACCTGTTAAAGACCATCTAACCATAAAGGCCATTTTTTCTGTTACCCTGAGGGTTGCTCTGAAAACAGGTTATAGTGTAGTGTAAATATGCATTCTGAATCTTTGCATCGCCCCTATATCACAGATTGTAATTTGATTGTGTCTCTAAGAGCCAGCATTTAACGTGATGCAACTAATCTGGACTTTACACCTGAGCAAGCAAGCATGGAATCATGCAAGAACAGGAAATGAGGTGAATTGTCAGAGTTGGCTTAATATTACATGGTTGATGGATCAACTGGTATAACAGCATGGAGCATTTGGCTTCAGACCAAATTATTTATCTGCAGCCATGTTTGTGAAACCTTGCTAAGCCAAGCCAAGTTGCTATTGTGCATTCAGCTTCATGCGTTTTAGCAACTAGCCCGGCTTTCATGATTTTATGCAGTATCCCCTGGACTTTCAGAATTTGCCAAACAAGGACTATGAGAAATCCCCACAGACTGCCCATCAACAGCCTGTGTTTGGTTTTTTGTTGAGAAGGAGGTAGAAAAACATCTTGATTTTAAACTCAAATCCAAGAACTACTGGAACTGATAATCTTTCAAGATATTTTAACAACAGTCATAAAATAGTACCATACACTACAGCTCAAAGAAATTGGCATAGGAAAAGGGAAGAAAGGGTCGGACCTGCAGTTTTAAATCGCGGTATATTTTGTCCAGTTCAGCATGAAACATGATGCTTTTTAGGCCAAAGCATCGTGTTTCATGCTGAACTGGACAAAATACACAGCAGTTTAAAACTGTGGGTCCTTCCCTTTCCCTTTCCCTATGCCAATTCCTTTGAGCTGTTGTGTATATTGCACAAAAATAAAATATTTCAAACCCTTTCATTTCCCAGCTATGGAAACCCCATTGACTTACAGTACTGCACATCTTCATGTCAATAGTAAGTGGAGAGTTAAAGGCTACTTGTAGACCGTAATGTATTGAAATACCACACCAAGGTTTTTTGTTTTTGTTTTTTTTGGGGGGGATAAGTTATTCACGGGTACATGAATGATTTTGACATTTTTATTAATTTATATTGGAATTTACATTCTGTTTTCTAATATAGTCTAACAACATAATGTTGCCAACTTAAAAGCCAAATATTGACAAGTTTTGCTCTAAAAAGGCCTTTGTCCCGAGTGAGTTAACAATACATACCGGATTGTGGACATCAATCCATTCTGTAGTCTTGGATTCTACCATCTCGCCATTGATGAGCAGCTTGGTTGTTGGCTGAAGTAGAAAAGAGAGATGCTTACATTCTCAAGCACACCATACATTCATACTACTGTAACCCCAGTAATTTTCACGCTTTTCAAGCAACACAGAGCAAGCAGGAATTTAATAACACCATCAATTTAAAACCAGCCTGCTATCTGTAGCAGGCTTGACGTGCAAGTCTAACTGGGATTCCAGAGTTACTAGTCCTAACGTTCAGGGTTTCGTTGATGACTACCGGTAATTAAATGCAGTAGGGTTTCTGACACACGAAAACCAGATCCACCGACACATTTAGCAGTGAGGATGATCTGATCTTAAACAACAGATATTGTACAGACAGTATAATTTGCATTTTAATGATCTACATGTACAATTACGTATATATTTTAATTTGAACAATTATGTGGCATGTGTCAAAATGTGTCTTATGTAATAAGAAATCCCTACATATCAAACATTTTGTTCACGTTTTACTTACCACTCCACTGGAGTAATAACATGCGCCAATCTTCTTCCCATAGATTGCCTACAGGAAAACATAATGAAAGCGTGAGCACAAAGAGTTCAAACATATTTCTGAAAAGACATCAATTAACCAGGTGATTTATGTAAAGGCAGAACAGTCAGAGTATGAAAATTGTATGGTATACAAAAAACTTTCACAACATGTGAGATGAGAAGAGGGATTTGAAAATATTACACACTACTAGTAGTCCTAATAATTGTTTTCGCCAAACACAATAGTATAAACTCATGACTTCACACAAGAGGGTAAAACTGCTCTAAGCTTGAAGCTCCCTCTATTTTTTTAATAATCTATAAGTATTTGAAAAGCTGAAGCAGTGACCAGGGACCATATTCATGAATTCTTAGTCCAATACGTAGCCTAGTAACAGGAGTATGGTTCCAGCAATGTCGAGTACGCAACCAAAAAACCTTTGACAAGGCTTGCTCCCTCCTCAACTCCCAATTTGTCAAATATGCACGTTTTATTGTGCAACCTTTGGCGCTTATCCCCATAGATAATTCATGCAGTTTAATCATAGAAAGCACAAGAGAAGTGACACAGTAATTATATTTTTTTTTAATAAAATGCACAAATTAGTCCCAGGGTTAGAGTCAGGCTAAGGTTTCATATGGGTTAGGGCCAGGCTGAAACTACAAAATCACACTATCACCTAGATCTTTATATCTTATCTTCTTACACATTTTAAAACTTAAATTTAGTTTTGAGCTGTACAAACATTGCAAATAAAAACTCCTAAAAAAGTTATGCCTGAAAACGGGGTGGCCAATTTGCAAAAAGTTATAAAACCAGGCAGAAATCATCATTTCATTATAGCGATAACATATGAAAGCTCAGTCATAGCTTCACAGACCTTTTCAAGGAAAGTGTAAAACCATCCAGAAGAAGATGAGATGTTAATTAGAACTGGGAACCTCAAAATCTAACAATTGACGGTGAATCGTAAAATTTTTGCTAGCTTAAAGTTTAAGTTTCCAGTTCTATTATTGGGATTGGGAGGGAACTTCTAGACACCATCTTCCACCGTTTTGCGTGGTCTTTAAGTGTTTATTTTTACCTGCAAAAAAGGGCTACCAGGCTTTATGTCTATCAGCGCGCCTTATTGCATTTGATGTGCCCATGTGCAAAAAGTTGAATGCGCGAATTATTTTTGCACGTAATGCTATGGGCCTAGGCACGTACATCTGGAGATAAAATTGCTTTGGAGTAGTTCTATCTTTCATCCTAACTTTTTTTTCCTAAGTGCGTTTTAGAATACCGATTTCGCTCATTTGAATAAAAAAATTATCTTGGAGGCTCATTTACATCTCTAGCTCATTTGGATAAAAAAAATTATCTTTTATTGTAAGTTGGCTTTTCGGAATACCAAAAGATAAAATTTTTCCTAAGTCCCTAAGAATTAAGATACAATAAAATTTTTCCTACGTTCATTTTCGGAATCCCCCCCCCCCCCCCCCCCCCCCTGCCTAGCACAAAATGAGATAGTAGTACTAGGGCCACATCCAGAGACTGTAGGAGACTGTGTATTCTTGCTTGCTTTTGCAAGATGCAGTATCTTGGTGGTATTGAACTTCAAAGTTCAACATACATGGTCTTGCATTCTGACTTGGACTTACCATGGCATTACCAAACTTAGACCGAAAAATCAGTCTCTATAGGACATTGGATCCGCTGAGATTGCATCTGGCTCCTCTGAACGCCCTGTTTAGACGGGGGTATGTCCAAAAATGTCATTTTGATCAAAGAATGCTTCTGCTTCTGCTTCTGCTTCTGCTCGATACTGTACAAACGCCTCAGTGATGTGGCTATCACGTACAGATTGCGCATATGCAGCAGTCGGATGCAAAGCCTATTATATATTATGCAAAAACTTTACATTGACTCGAACTTTGTGTTTTCCAGTAATTTCTTAAACATTTGTAGAGTTGGGGCACAACGGTAGTCGTCTGGAAGCTTGTTCCATGTGGGTAATGTTCTTGGATATAGAGATTGCTGAAAGCACCTTTTATTTGCTCTTATGTGATCATAAATGAAGCTTTTAGATGAAAGTCTAGTCGTTGGTCTCCGGTGGACCGTATGGTGATTTTGATTTTTACTTCTATGAGTTGATATATTACTAGGGATCAGGCCGTGAGTTTCCTTGAAAATAATGTAAAGATGAGCTTTACACCGGCTGTCCTCTAAGGTCTCCCATCCTAGCTGTTTTAACATGCTGGTGACACTAGCTGTTCGGTTGTAATCATTCATAACAAAACGTGCTGCGCGACGTTGGATTTTTTCTATCATATCTTTGTTGCATTGTTGGTGAGGGTCCCATACCGCATGGCAGTACTCCAATAAAGGCTGAACCAGTTTTTGATAAGCTATTGCTTTAGTAGGTTTATCACAGCTGTACAGATTTCTACGTATGAGTCCAAGTTGTTTGTTTGCTTTTTTTACTATCTGTTGTATATGTGTATTCCATGACATGTCCGATGCGATCTCCACGCCTAAGTATGGGTGATGTGTCACTCTACCGAGTATGTTTCCATTCATTGTATAGTCGTTCAGGAATGGCTTGGTTTTATGTGTGACAGACATGCTATGGCATTTGGAGATGTTGAAACCCATTTGCCATCTTGATTCCCATGAGCAGAGGGTGTTTATGTCATTTTGGAGGAGGACTGAATCTTCCGGGCCACATATTTCACGGTATAGAATACAATCATCAGCAAACAGTCTAACACAAGACTTGAGATTGCTGGGCAAGTCGTTTATATAAACCAGGAAAAGAAGCGGGCCCAACACTGTTCCCTGTGGGACTCCGGATTGGACAGGTGTTTCCTCTGACTCTGCACCATCAAGGACCACTTTCTGGTGACGTTTCGTCAGGAAGTTAGTTAACCAGGTATATATGTTGTTCCGGATCCCTACATGATGTAATTTAGCTAAAAGTCGTTGATGAGGAACGACATCGATTGCCTTACGGAAGTCGGTTATTATGAGATCAACTTGGCTCCTGTTGTCCAAAATCTTCTGCACTTCATTAACCAGGGCGGCCAGCTGAGTCTCACAGGACCTGCCTTTCCTAAAACCATATTGCTGGTCTGCTAATATGTTGTACCTTTCAAAGTGTTCCATAATGTGACCATAAATGATGTGTTCTAGTAACTTGCAGACGATTGATGTAAGGGAGACCGGTCGATAGTTATTTGGTTGGGTTCTATCATCTTTTTTGTAAATGGGTGTAATGTTCGCTTTCAGCCATTCCATGGGTAAAGTACCCGATGAAATTGATTTCTGGAACAGTTTTTTCAGGATCGGTGCTATACTGTCTGAGCAGTTTTTTAGTACCGTTCCTGCTATGCCATCAGGCCCTGGAGCTTTATTTGCATTGAGATTTGCTAATAATTTCTTAATCCCTTCCTCTGTTATATTAATGTCGTTTATGTCTCTCTCCCATGTCTGGGATATTGGGGTCTTCGTGGGTAAATACCGAGCAGAATTGTTGATTCAATACTTCAGCCTTGTCCTTAGCACTAGTCAGAATGTTCCCGAGAATTTTTAAGGGCGGTACCCCAGATACTTCTTGCTTTTTTGCTTTGATGAAAGACCAACAAGGTTTAGTGTTGTCAGATTTTAAATTTCCTCCTATTACATCACGTAGGTAGGTTTTAAAGGCTTTTCTAATGCTTCTATCTATTTTCCTTCTCAAATTCATGAATTCTTTCCGGTGAGCGGGAAGTTTGGTATGTTTAGCTTTATTATATAATCTTTGTTTTCTTTTTATGTCTCTCTTGATTGATCTATCCACCCAAGGATAAGAAAAATGACTTGAGGTTAATTTCGAAGGAATATTACGGTCAACTGAGATTTGGAGTACTTCGTTAAATGCTGAATAAAGCTCATCTATACTAGATGAATCCACACGATCAGGTGAAAGAGATATATTGAACTCAATCATGTCCCTGTCTATTCCATCAAAGTTTGCTCTCCTATAGAGATAAATTTTCCTCTTAATGGGTCTATTAAGTTTTGGTTTCAGTATGGCCTGTATCACTACTAGGTCATGGTCACTAATGCCGTGAGAAATCTGGACAGACTTAACTGAAGAAGGGTGAGATGTGAAACATAAGTCCAAGGTGTTTTCTCCCCTTGTAGGTTCCTTAACTATTTGTTCTAAGTTGTGATCATTCATGATATCAATCATCAGTTTACTAATTACAGGATAATATCCCCCATTTTTGAAAGTTGATGATTCCCAATCAATATGAGGTAGGTTGAAATCACCCAAAAGCCATATTGAGGCATTATGTGGGATTTTGGATAAGGAGATATCCAGTTCACTCAAATAATTCCTATCACTAGATGGAGGTCTATAAAAAGCACCTATATGAAGTGGTGATATCCCTTTAACTTGTATTGATATCCATAATATTTCTGAGTTAGATTGTAGGAGAGGTTCAGCACATGCAAGGAGGGACATTTTTACGGTGGTGAATACGCCACCTCCTCTTTTGCCATCCTCTCTGTCTCGCCGGAAAACATTGTAACATTGTGGGAAAATTTCCCGTTGAGATCGTGCTATCCAGCCACGATTCCGTTCCAACAATGACATCTGGATTTTCTCCGTCGAGTAGAGCTTCAAGAGTAGGTATTTTATTTCTTATACTATGGCAATTCATGTTCATGATCTTTAAATATGTTGGTTGGTTTCTTTTCCCCCCTTTTTTAGTTTTACTCTTAGGTCCTGGTTCCCTTGTTGAGTCACCTTTGCAGGTTGTGTGTCTATTCTGTTTGTGCTTCAATGCCCCCGAATGAGACGGTTGTCTGTACCAAACCGTGATTACCACGGCATTGTGTGTGACTGTGAGTGAATGAACCGTCATAATTTGTGACAAGACAATGGCTATGTAATACTCTCGAGTCAACTTCAACAGTTATACATAGTCTATACCAATATATATATCTCGTGCTACCTACCCTGCCGAGAGATGAACTTCGTCCTAAACGTAACATTGTTGACGCCATTGTATTCTAACTCATAAGTCATGGATCACGGAGAGATGTCGGCTCTGCAGTACCACCGCCTGATGTTCAATGCACGTAATTACTCTGTACCAGCTAACTGTGTGTAGAATAGAATACAATGCAATGCATGCTAGCTAGCTAGCGCTATGCCGTCATCGTACGCATGAGCAGGCAAGGAGCTACAGTCGAGGGTACGGGGGCCAGGGATCGATATATGAGGGAGGTGTGTCCACGTATCTTGGCTACGATTGGTCAACGAGTGCCAGCAGGAAAAAGACGCAGAAATGAGGGTGGGGTTGGAACAAGCAGAGTGGAACAAGTAAGAATTGTTTTCCTTTTTGACATAGAATGGGCTTATATTAAATGGACTATTCTATTCTACTCAGTACCTTATTAGAAATCCATAAACACACTCCAAATTAGTATTTTGGTTGCAATATTTCAGTGTAATATAATGTAATTTAGCAAAAACAATTTTTGCATTTTCATTATTGTGTTTAATATAGGTTAATTATTGTGACATTATAGGTATGATTATTATTGTATTTTTTAATCCAACCATTGACACTTTTACAAATAGATGTAAAGTGGTTGCAATGAATGGAATACATCTATGCTTTCTCTCTTCTCAGACCATTCATAAACATCTTCCACCTTCTCCCAAAATAGAAACATATTCGGTGGGAGGCAGGGGAAGTCCCCCCCCCCCCCCCTGAAGTTAAATTGGTTTAAATGAGCGGCAAAATAAAAGTAACATATTGGTGAAGATGTTAAAAAAATTATCACATTTTAATTAATAGGCTCTCATCCTGCAGCATTACTCATGAATATTCAGCATGGAATCATACGTACAGCAAATAACAAGTTATTCTGACATCAGACCATCATTGATTTGAAATATTGATTGTTACTTTCATACTCTGTTTTTTCTTCTTTTTTTTTTACCTGTGTTTGTTCCACATTGTCATTCCAATGCACAGCAATATGGCAGTGACACAAACCACACCCACACACAAAAGAAATGCTGCATGCATCTGTGATGGAGTGTTTTTAATTTCCTTTGCAGGGCTGAATTGTCCTCTTACACTGTTTCGGCATGACCCTTTATTTTAGTATAGGCCTAGCAATAGACCAGTTTTGTATAAAGTAAAAAGATCACACTAACTGTTTTAATAGTTTGATTTAATCATGTGGATTACTATATATGCAAGCACATTTGTATTTGTGATATGGTGAGACACACCACTGAACCAAAAACTATATGTAAAGAATGCAGATTTCTCAAAGCTGCGCATCAATTAGAGTTTTGGATGCCCTTAACCACACACATAATAATTACAGCATGTACACCCACATATATGCATACACACATGCACACACCCCATTTTGCATAATTTTTACACACCCTAACAAGTAAATACACATTCACACACATGCATACATACGACCATACATAATAATACACAGCCATATACCGGTACACATACGGGTTCAATAATGCACCATGTCCTGCCAATTCTACAAACTTTACACCATCAAACTGTAATTTCTTTTTTTGGGGGGACCCGTGTCTCTGAAAATTGTTGCAGTTTTTGAGAGAAAGTAATGTCGACAAGGGATGATACAGATACAGTACGACATTGTCAATAGGACTTTAATGATCTTGGTTTAATACAGAACACTAGATACTAAGAGTGCTGAAGACTCAGGGTCATAGCGGTGTTGGTAGAGGGGGCAGGGGCCATTGTCAATAGGACTTTAATGATCTTGGTTTAATACAGAACACTAGATACTAAGAGTGTGGAAGACTCAGGGTCATAGCGGTGTTGGTAGAGGGGGCAGGGGCCATTGGCAATCATAATTGCTGTCTATATGGCAGAAGACAATGAATGATGTACGTAAATGCAGTTCAGTAAAGTAAAATATATCATTTATTTCAGCTCTAATCAGCATGCTTTGAGCAATTAGAAATTATATGCACAAATAACTCACATACATATATGATAAACAACAAAACAATTAATACAAGTTTTGGTGTGCAAATAATGACTACAGAAATTGGATACTGAAAACTTGATGAGCAAAACGAAATTGCCCTGAATGCCAAATAAAACTTAACATTTTTTTTTACTGTGCACAGTTGACTGGTAGGCTCCACCTGTGTATTCACTGAAGTACTGTAGTGCCAAAATCTCTAATATTTAGTAAATTTTCAATCTCTTAATAGAGAGATCTCTCATATATCATAATTTTACTTCCTTGATAATTGGTCAAATATTTCACAATCTGTCACAAAAACAGCAACATTCCCAACTTGATCTCGACCTGTGACGTTAAACCTTGACCTTTCACCATGAATGAATCAAACCCAAAACATTTCTGTCGTATATTATCATTGTACCAAGTTTGATGAAATTTAGTGAATTATTTTTTAAGTTATGTAAACATGATATGTCAGGTTTTGACTTTGACTGTGACCCTTGAACTATATGACCCCACAATATTATCAGTTAACTGTCCTATCATATATCACCACTGTACACGGTTTGATGAAATTTGATAAATTATTCCTCAAGTTATCATGTAAAAAAGTTCAATGATAGGATTTAAACTTGATCTATGACCTTTTACCTTTAATGTATCTAACACAAAAATCAATTACCGGTACTGAAGTGTCCTGTGATACATGATCATTGAATGCTGTTTGGTGAAATTTGACCTTGACTTGTGTCCTTTGACCTGCATGTCCCTAAATCTAATCAGTCAATTGTCCTGCCATATGTTATCATTGTTTGATGAAATCTAGTCAACTATTTTTTTAGTTATAATGTAAACGAGCTCCGGATAGATGGACGGACGGACGGACAGACAGACGGACAACCCAGGAACTTAATGCCATCTGGCATCTTTTGTTTAATACGTATGTATTTACACATGACGCTGAAAATGTAAATGTAAACACAACCGGGCTGAAGATGGTTACTTTTTCCTTATCCGATATTCATTTACGTATTCATTACTCATTCATTACTTATTTGTGGTGAACAAACGTACATAGGTACTCATACAACATACATACTCTGTACTCGTCTCGTGCATGCATCGTGTTATGGACGTACCGGTCGTGCAGCCCAGCCACCCGTCACAACAACACAATAACAACAAAATATATATAAGTCGCCAAAGTGCCCTAGTCCACATGGACCATGCAGCCATATCTCACGTGGTCAAGCATCAATAGCTTGACCCGGTCCATGCGATTTTAGTTGGTCAAATTGACCATTATTCACAGACATGAATATCAGGAGAAAAATGGCAATATAACACACAATCACTCAGTTATATAGAAGTGCCCCTAAGTGCTTTTAGTCTACATGCATGGACTGGGCAGCCACCTCTCTCAAGTGGTCAAGCTTCACTTCATTTGGCTCAGAACTATACACGGATAAATTTGCTGGGCCAGGTTAGCATGCTATGCTAGGTCGGTAGTAATTCCCAGACTGTTTTGAATGGGCCAAAATGGCCACGGCTGGCCCTTTTCCCTTTTCAGGCTTGAAACTAGAGCAATTCGACTGCCACACAGTTGATAAATATGCCTCCGCCTCTTTGCTAGCTCTACTTAGATTTACTCAGAAAATCTGTGTTTGGTGGGCAATGTACCATTGAATTCCTATGTGAAATGAAAATATCATATTCTCTTTTTCCATGTTAAGCCAAGTTTGGCAATGTTCATCAACGTTTTACCTCTTATTTCTTTGACTTCCAATCTAACCAGTCTGTCTAAATGCATCCTTGTATCAAGTTTGAAATTAGCAAATTTTGGCAAGGTTTATTAACCCTTGAGCTCTGACCTTTCAGGAATTTTACCCAACTGTCACTAGTCTACCTCCAAGTGATTCATCTCTGTACCATGATTGGTTGGTATTGCACCATTGGATTTGGATTTATTTTGAAAAATATCACTTTGGAAGCAATTTTCAGCTAATTCTTGGCAAAGTTCATTGACCTTTGAACTTCCAGGAATTTTAGCTAAAGTTTCACCAGTCTACCTCCATTAAGTGATACATCTCTGTACCAGGTTTGGTTAGAATTGCACCATTGGATTTGGATCTGGGTTTATGGTGAAAAATATAAATTTTTGCAAAGTTCATTGACCTTTGACCTCTGACCTTTCAGCAATTTCACCAAAATTTTTGGCAAAGTTCATTGACCTTTGACCTTTCAGGAATTTTACAAAAAATGTTACCAGTCCACCCCAAGTAGTGATCCATCTGTGCACCATGTTTAATAAGAATTGCATCCTTGGATTTGGATTTAATGTGAAAAAGGTCAATCTAATTAGGGTAATTTTTCACAAAGTTCATTGACCTTTGACATCAATCAGATTTGACCCCAAATTTACACACTTCATTAGTTTCATGCAATACACACATCTACCAAGTTTGAAGTGAATCTAGTTAACTCTTATCAAGATATTGCCTAAAAGGATTCGGGACGGACAACCCGAAAACATACTGCCTCCAGCTACTTCATGGCGGAGGCATAAAAACCCTGCACAACTGTATAAGTACGGGGGAAAAAAATTGCCACTCATGCTCATGAAATATCAAATGTGATACATCTACCTGAGAAGAGATATGAATACTGGAATAGCCAAAAGTCGTCCCATAATATCCGGATATTTTTTGCAGTCATGTTAGTTTCCAATCTCATACACTTACACTAGCACACTAGACCTGATGTTGGCATGACTGCTATTAAAATCTGACTGTGGCCATGCATTGCATCATGGGATGACCTCTCCTTCTATGCAGTACAGAGAATTGCAAATATCAGTGCACCATGGTACTTCAGTCATCAACTTGCATTTCCAGACTTGCTATTCACTTCACGGCATGGTTTGGATGGAGCTATCAAGCTATTGCATTGGGATCCCACGCAAATCTCTGAGTCTTTTCCACACTGTGCAACATCTTCATGTCGTCATCTGTTAGGGACCAGTCCCACACGCCAGCATTGTCAATGATGTGCTCCGGCTTGGTCGACATTGGGATCACTCCTTTAAGTGCGTGAAAAAAAAAAAATCCATTTTAAAACTCAGAAAATTAATGAATTTACAGGCAAATTGAAAATGAATGCACACATCTCATCACCAGAGTACGAAAGGCACATTTTGTTATCTGCTACACACTTCTTTTTTCTTGCTCAAGAAGACAAAGTGCAAGTGGCATACCTGAGCTGCTGTTATGTCAGGCAAACATCAGGCAAGCTTTAGTAATGTTTGTTAAACATTTTCTTGACACCTCTTCGCCCATTTCTCTTCTTTCATTTGTCCTGTGGTCTCAAAGTTCATGGCATCATAGATGTTTATAGTTTCCAGTAAATTATTAGCTTTCACTCTCTCAATTGAAAAATGCAGTTTACTTCCCTAAATGGAATTTGTCACAGTCAATTTCATCACAAATATTATTGCACGGTTTTGTCGGCCAATAAATTATACCACATACATAGCACACTATGAATACTGTGTGTGGGCTAAAATCAGAATCTGGACAAATACGATATTTGTGGTTTATTGTAGCTGAATTACTCCTTTCCACCTGCTCTTATAATGCGACTGTCACTTTCTGATGAGTGCAAACAAATATAATGAACCTGCCATTAGTGCAAACATACTTGTGCCTATATCATCAACATTTTGTAATGATAGACACATGTATATATGTAATGTCTGATAATTAGGGATACCTGCCATTAACCCATAAGGCTAATGGACCAGGTGATGTTTCACATTTCTTGATTAAAATAGGTGATAAAAACAAAATTCTGCAGTCTCATGGACAGGTACTACATTAAAACATGGCATCAGCTTACCTATTCCATCCTGCATGGCCCACTTCAGTAACACCTGGCATGGTTTTCTCTGGAGTCTGTCAGCGATTGATACCACGACGGGATCTGTCAACAGCTGGGGGGGGGGGGGGGGGGGGGAGAGTCGGGGGAAACAAAAGTGCACTTTAATTACGTAGCCTAATCGTAACTTAACAACACTCTGCACCTTAGAGACACTGGTGCATCATTGCTGATTTTCTGTCATAATTTGAGTAGTATGACAACTGCTGATATGTCATATATACCTCTGCATTATTCAATACAAAAGACACATACATCCCTCGACTAGTGACGTCACATGCGAGATGCTTTCCTATGTTGTGTACTAGTTTTTGACAATTGTGATTTTCTCAAAAGGAATATATACCATTTTACCCATTTCATTTGGTATACCATTAGACACATGTTTGTACAAACATTCCTCTATGGAAAAATTTTAGGAGAATTTAAGGAATCGTACAGCAACAACTTATGGGATAGCACCTCGCATGTGATGTCACAAAATAACAACTTTGAAATAATCATAACTTTCTTATCCTGAAACAGATTTTCGTCAAACCTTCACTAATATATTTCTTTCCTGATTTTGCTTTTATTTAAATCAAAATAACTCCAGGATGGACTTTCCATTTCATCAAATGATTGAACAATATAAAAGCAACTCACCGCGCCTCTTCCTAATGTTGAATATGATTGAAACTGGATTCCGTTCTTCATACACCAGCTCACCACATCTTTATTCAGCAGCTGTATGTGGTATTCACTCTGTGTAAGGAGGAATAAACACATCAATCATGATCCAGATATACTTTAAAGCGAAAGGAAAGGACGTCTTGTGCAGAGAGCTATGGACTCTATGTCTCTTTGAATATTTCCATTTTCTGTGCTGAAAATTTTTCAATTAACAATTATAGCAAATTCAACTGGTTAACACATTTTATTATGAGAAACCCATCAAAATAGACAAGGATTGAATAATAAAGCAGATCTCATTTGTATCCTGTAACAGTTATTACAAATAAGATTGCATGTTAATTGCGACAGCCACAGAAACAAAATGACCTATTTATTACCAGCATTTTGGACAAAACATTTTTGTATTGCGATGCTTATCATGCACTGATAGATATTCTCTGCAAAGTGGAATAAAATTCACATTATCATACATACTTGATTCACTGAAGGCTTCACTTCGGCATAGGTGAAGAGCTCTTCCATATGGTGCACAATGTAGTTTGAGATTCCAATCTGTTTGCATTTACCTATATCGGTATCAATGAAATTGAACAAATATTTCCACCAAGGCTGCTGTAATAATTGAGTAATATTTTATAGGGACCATATTGATGACATATGAATGCACCTGATTATACAGTTTTTGTAACTAACTAGGCTAGTTATGGTTCACACGTGCTGTTGCAGTAACATAAGGAATTCACCGAGACAGCCTTTGGAAATGAAAAAGAAAATATGACTGAAATTCATAGTCTGCACAAACTCAACTGGATGTTGATGCAAACAAACAAGCAACCATTTCTGGTTCCTTCTGATATACGTTTTGAGCGAAAGACTAGCTTCATTATTTTTGTCTCACATGTGTAATATCTACACAGGCGGCATTTCACCAAGATGTGCATAAGTTACGCATGACTTTATGTACGACTGGTGACCTGTTCAGATTCTCAATCATTTTGATTCCCATCAGTTTAAGTTGAAATCTGATCTCTGTAGATGAAAATTCTTGTTGTTAACAAGCGTCTGTTTACCAATTTGATTAAGATGGTAGGGAATCCAGGAACAAAACAGGAACAAATTTAGCACATGACCAGGTCACCTGTCCTGCATAAGGTCATGCATAACTTAAACCCCTCTTGTTGAAACAGGGCCCAGGTTTGTTAAAAACGTGTACTTTGAAGGATGTCCCAACACCAAAGAAATTGTCTAAAAGCTTTTCACCTTCCTGGTGGAGTTTCTCCAGTGCTCTCCAGCTTTCTTTGCGATTCTCTGCGTTCTTTGAATCCTCTGGCAAGGTTTTGGATGTGCCGGGCCAGTGTACAAGGTACAGATCCAGATAGTCTACCTGTAGTCTCTTCAACGAATCCAAGCAGGCGTTATAGGCCTTGGGACCCTGGTCGGCTGGGGCTGGGACACAATAAGCAACAAGAGTATCGCAAAGACAGAAGAAGGAGCTGACAAATAAACCGCAAAATAAAATTACACTGACATTTAGATCTCTAATCAAACAAGACTCAATTATACAATTCTGAATGTGCTCTTTACCTATACTAAAAATGTTCATATTTACATGATACACGATCTTATAGTTAACTGAAAAAGTGAGAGGTTATATAATTAACACTGACAACAGGTTTCTGTGTTGTTGTTTGTGACATTGTCATCCGCCTTTTAACATATACCTTTTGCACTGATCCAGTGTTTGTGATTATC